>JAESVK010082323.1:0-25999 GCA_017140935.1 Hamamelis virginiana
GGATATATGTGGGTGAAAATAATATGTATATATATATGTGGGTGGATGTGTGTGGGTGTGTATATATATATATATATAGATAGTGTGTGGGGAAGGGGAGATAGAATAAGATGAGTGGAAGGGAGTGGGGGATTAGATAGGATTATTTGATAAGTAATGGGATTTGTTGAGAATTTAAATTAGGATATATATATATATATAGATAGTGTGTGGGGGTAGATAGGAATAAAAAATAAAATTAAAAATAAAATAAGGGAAGAGAGGGAGATAAGAAGAGGAGGGTGTCTTCGGATGATGAAATGAGAAGGAAAGGGAGAGAAGAAAGAGAGAAAGAAAGGGGAGAGAAGAGAGAAAGAAAAGGAAAGAAAGAAAGAGAGAAGGAAAGAAGAGAAAAAGAAAAGAGAAAAGAAAATAAGAGAAAGTTTGGGAATTTGGGAAATTCAACTCCAAATCTTCTTCAAATTCGAAATTGGGTGAGGTTCCTACTCTTTTCTATCTTGATTTTAGCTTAATTGATGAGTTTATATCATGATTTGGTGAAATTGGGAGGTGTTTGTTTGCCTAGAAAATTCTAGGAAAATTTAGAACAAATTGAATTTCAAAATAGAGCTACTGTTTGGGTATTTTTGATTTGGTTAGAGGCCGAATTGATCTAAACCTTCTTCATGAAAGTTGTAGGTCTTTCAATTAGCTTTCTAACGAATCCGACCTTGACTTATTTGGAATTTTGTGTGAAGAGTTATGATTGTTTTACTCAAACTAGTTTTTCAGCAAAAGATATTTTCGTCCAAAATAGAAAAGCTACGGTAATTGCTTATTTTGACCATGAAAATGTTGAAATTAGGCCATGGTTGTGAAATATGAAATTGTAGATCTTCGAGTTTTCTTTTCAGAACACTGGTTGTTCATTAAATTTGGATAAATGAGCTAGAAGATACGGCCTAAACACTAAAAACTGTTTTTGGATGGAAATCATGAAAATGAAATATGGAGATTTCAAATCTTGAATTTTTATTTTATATGAAAATGAAAATCTGAAACTTTGGTACTATTTTTCCCATCAATTATATCAACTCAAGATTATGTGTATCAATTTTGGGAATTTTCCGATGAGTAGATAAATTTCTATAATTTTCTGAAGTTTAGAAATACTGAAACTTTGAAAATTTGTAGTATATTGTGTATATGTCCGAAAATTATGAAATTTGAGTATATTGTAAAGCTTGAATTTATGGACTTTTAGAGACAAGAATCATGGAAAAAGACCTATGGATGAATGGAAATTTCTAGAGAGAGAAAGTTTCCTTGAAGCTTTAATAGTGACACAAAGTGTATTTTCATAGTTTATCGAAAAATTATGATTTTTACATATATGATGTAGATTGATTTTATATGAATTTAGAACTTTGAATCACTTCAATTGGATGTGAATTGTGAGAGAAATTGAGAACCGAAGTTGCCGAAAAATCGGAAATTTTATTAACGAGCCTACTTGGGCATCATTTTTAAATATGTTCGGATGGGAGGTGTTATACACCACCATGATATTTTGAAAGCTTATATCACACAGATTCTATAACATCTTGAATCATCCAAATCGGATGAGTAACGAAGGAGTTATAAGTGTGCAAAGTTGGCCAAAAAGAATGGATTATTGTATAGAAAATACATGTGGATAGAAAATTAACTATCTTCCAAATTGCGAGTCTTTGGAAAATAGTTAATTTTCATGAATAATTGATTTTTATAAAATCATGATGATTAGTGAAAAATCTTGAAAATACAAGTTATGGAAATCATATTGGCATATATATAAACTGTTAATATATGCATGTGATATTTGTAAAGTTTATAACATGCTGTTATTAGTATGAATAAAATGATGAAGCATGTTAATTGATATGTATAAAATACATACTTGTGATATTTGCCATAATTATTGCACATAAAATTGGCATATGGCATGTGGTGATGATGTTATGAGAAAGTGACTGGGCTTAACAGTAAATTCCATACATCTTATAGTAACAATGTGTTTTGAGAAAATAAAACCGTGCACTTGTCATGTGGATATGCGTAAATGGGCGCGCATGTTACGCGTGCAAGCAAAGCGGACAATATTGTTACTTGGAGAAGTACGGGGTGTTACAGTGGCACAGTTACATGTGGTGGCTCAAGTTGAGTGAGCAGAATGATTTATTTGTATATCACTGATATAAATGTTGAGCTGATATACTATGAAATGTATGCACAAATTGACATACATGAATTGTTGATATGAGATGTATGCCATATGTATTGCATAATTGCATCTGGCATGAGACACAATTACATGTGAAATATATTGCATAGAAAATCATATGCATTTATGATTATTTTTGTAACTGTGGAGTTGAGATACCACCGATAGGACAAAAGATCCTAGGAAACAGTTAGTGCACTAATATATCACCCTTGCTAAAAATAGTACGTAAATCCTCTTGTCAATGAGTGACAATCGCGGTAGGTCCTAAAAAGGTGGGGATTGGGTGATATACATCCTAAAAAGGAGGGGATGCTGTTGTGGTTAAGATGGTTGAGTACCTTAAAAATGAGGTAGCCATCTGTTATGTGTTGATGTTTTGCAGGAAAAGCAGAACAGAGAAAATGACAGGTATGACTGCATGAGCATTGCATCATATATCTGTCATATGCATAAAGCATGCATGTACTGTAAAATTATTTATTGTGAAAAAGTGATGGATATATTCTGTAATATATATAAATGAATTACAGATATGATGATTTATTTATGTGATATTTGGTTGATGATAAAATTTGTTGACAGATATGAGAATATGGAAGGATGTAAATATTTCTGAATGTATTGAGATAAGAAGATATTGTATTCTTGTAATATGAATAACAATAATAAAAATGACTCGCCATGGACTAGGCAAATTGCTGAACCATGTAAATCCTGGTGTTTGTTTATTTTTCTGCTATGTGTTTTCTTTAAGAGGATGACACGTTATCAGCATGAGACTCTATCCAACTCAGTAAACTAAATGGATGTTTTTGGAATTTGGGTACATTACGGGACTGTACTCAGGATACAAACTAGTACTCAGCGCTATCTTTAATTGTTGAGATGTTGAAAAAAAAAATATTTAAAGACTTCCGCACGCGTATTTTGAAAAACTGTGTTAATTTTAAAAAGAAATTACTCAAAAGATAAGCGCTTGGTGTTTTATGTCACTGTGGCATTTCCGCATAGGGGTAACCCTGTGTGGGGTGTTACAGGGGGAAAGCTGTACCGGAGATCACACGAAGGAGTGCATCTGTTGTGCGTCAATGAACAAGAAGCTGAAAGGATAGTATTGGAAGTGCATGAAGGGGCTGGGGCTCCGCATATGAATGGATACATGCTAGCTAAGAAGATCGTGAGACTAGGGTATTATTGGTCAACCATGAAGAGGGATTGCCATCTACATGTCAAGAAGTGTCATAAATGTTAAGTGTTTACAAGTGGAAAACATCAACCCTCGATGCCACTCACTACCATGTCTTCGCCATGGCCATTTGCAACATGGGGTATTGACATCATTGGCAAGGTAACCCCCGCAACATCAAATGGACACGAGTACATCCTAGTCGCCATAGATTATTTCACCAAATGGGTAGAGGCTGCATCCTACAAGACATTGAATGCGAAGCAAGTAGCGAGGTTCATACAGAATAATATCATCTACTGATATGGAGTGCCCCACGAGTTCATCTTTGACAATGGACAACATTTCCGAAAAAAAACCGAAGCACTCTTGCAAAAATATAACATCAAGCATCATCGCTCATCTCCCTATAGACCGTAGAGAAATGGGGCTGTCGAAGCAGCAAATAAGAATCTCAAGACGATCCTGAAAAATACTACTGAATCCTACAATGACTGGCATGAGAAATTACCATTGGCACTGTGGGGATATCGTCATTAGGTCATCAACAGGGGCTACTCCCTTTTCACTCGTGTATGGAATGGAAGTGGTATTGCCCATAGAGTTAGAAGTCCTGTCATTAAGGATTGCTATGGAGAGTCAACTGGCGGAGGTAGAATGGGTCAAAAGCCGGTACGAAGAGTTAGCTTTGATGGATGAAAGACGATTAAAGGCACTTTACCACATTCAGGGGTATCAAAGAAGAATAACCAAGGCGTTTGGCAAGAAAGTGGAGAACAGAGGTTTGAAGAAAGGGAATTTAGTACTAAAGGAGAACCGAGCACCGATCCACGACCCGCGAGGAAAGTTCAAGCCCACATGGGTAAGCCCTATCATCAGAGAAATACTGTCAGGCGGAGCAGTAAAGATTTCAGATATTGATGGGAATGAGTTCTCTCAACCTACCAATTTAGATCAATTGAAGAAGTACCACATATAAAAATAATAATAACAAAAAAGCCCGCTAGGTAGAAAACCTGAAAGGGCTGCCTAGGCAAAATTTAGGGCATTAAAAAAATCAAGCTTGCTAAGTAGAAAACCTGAAAAGGCTGCTTAGGCAAAAGTTAGAACACAAAAAAAAAAAAAAAAAAAAAAGTGGACTTCTTCAACTTGATTTACGAACTACGAAGACCTGATTCCCCAAATATCACAATAAGTTAGAGAAAAATGGCAAGAGAATGCATCAAGGACGGGGATACGTAGGCAGCCCATAAAGTTACTTTGGGTGCGGTCTATTTCTTGTAAAGACAACCAATATTGATTCAATTATAATTATTAAAGGAAATTTGTCAAGATTCTAATAAAATTGATATTTGTTCATCCATAAAGGGTAGAA
The DNA here is from genome assembly GCA_017140935.1 of Hamamelis virginiana. Classification (NCBI taxonomy): domain Eukaryota; kingdom Viridiplantae; phylum Streptophyta; class Magnoliopsida; order Saxifragales; family Hamamelidaceae; genus Hamamelis; species Hamamelis virginiana. The sequence continues at coordinate 4,807 of JAESVK010082323.1, forward strand.
ACCTTTTGAAAGATTTATTACATGCCATGTATGTCCATATTTCCTACTTTCTTCAAATCTTACTTTAAAAAAAAATCCCTAGTTTACTCTAAAGTCCTCCTCGCTCTGCAGGCTTGGGCTTCATCTTCATTTTTCTTCTTTCTCTTAGTTGTCCTAACTTGTGACGCATCTTGTGGAACCTGCTGACTGAGCTGTAACTCGAGAATCATAAAAGAGACTTCGAACCTTGTCCCTTGTAGCCTGTACTTTTGAGCCCAAGCCTTGTTTAAGCCAAGCCCGATATCCCTCACCAAGCCTAAAAGGCCCATTGTGATCCCCTACCTGAATCAAACATAAACCTGAAGCCCATTTCTTCGTAACCCAAGATACTAAAGAAGGAGTAGCCACCTCTACCCCATTAATGTGCCCTTTGATAGGGAGGTTTGTTTGAACATGGCCCATTTGGCGAAGTATGGCGAAGTACGCGGGAAGCCCAGTAGAATGATTTGTGCTTTAAGCCCATGAGCTTCACCTGACAGCATCCCGAAGTGTGTAGCACATACTCGTCACTACAGTCCCATATAGCCACATACCACTGAATATCTCTCCAAGTTAGAGAAGAGAAGAAGACGATCATGTCCTGAATCGAGCGACGCTCAAAAGATAAAAGCTTTCGCGAACAATAGTTATGGGACAAGTGTTTGGACCCATCAAGTGGAATGATCAGCTTGAGTCTCTCAACCAACCACATCTGAAGGAGAATAGTGCTACCCCTAATGCAAGAAGCAGAGTTAGAGTGAAAGTGGTCAAGCCCGTTCAGAGTCTCAACTAGCACCAGGGGAATGATGTTATGAGACTTCGACAATGGCAGAATAAGCTCACATATTTCAATGGGTATGAAAGTGGTTCCGTTCGAAACAATGAAACAACCCACTATGCATAGGACGAGTGCGTACTGGGTAAGCTTATGAAGAACTAGTGATTTTCCCCCTTCCCTCAAAAAAAATGAAGCTAGTTTGAGAAGATCAATGGATTTTTCATGGATATATGAAGAAGCTTCTCTAGGCAAGAGTTCAAAGAGAGAAGAAAATGTTTGGAAGTAACCTCTACGAATGGTAGGAAAGATGAAAGGACCACTAGCAGGGATATTCATTAAGGCACAAAACTCTTCAAATAAAGGACATACCTCTTCACAGTTGAAACGAAATACATGAAGATCAGAGTCCCAGAGGTGGATCACAGAGTTGAGAACTTTGTCTTCAAGTTTCACATGACAGAGAGAAAACCATGAAGTTAAACCGAATCGTGCAAACACCTTATTGTCTTCTGCCTGCATTCTTGCTACGAATAGGTTGATGATCAAATTGAGAGCTTCCATTGTGTTTAGTGTGATGAAAGTGAGCATAGAGGTGTGTTTTTATAGCTTTTTGGCAAAAGAAATCAAGTTAGAGGCGAAGTAGGACACTCAAAAAGTCAAAAAACGTCAAAATAGTCGAAAATTAGAAACTAGGGTCAATGACCATCCCACTAGGGACTTCCAACCATCCCCTAGGGACGTCCAACCATCCATGGGAGGATAGTTATCCATCCCTGATCCCTAATTTCGCCTAATTTTGACTTTTTCAAGACTTTTTTACGCCCAGTTTAACTTTTCGCTCAATTTTCATCAATTTTGACTAATTTTTGGGTTAAAATTGAACCAAAAAAGCAATTGAAACATATTTGTATTCTCATTAGGACATAATCACATAATAATCAGGGTTTTTAGTGCATACATAGAGAGAAATTACATAGAAAATCCTAAGTGGGCCTCCTGTAGGCCCAATAGTGCAAAGTCATCTCCGCCGGGATGATTTCCTTGTTCCCCGAGAACCCGATGCCTCGTGATCCCCTCTTGATCCATGGCGCTCCTAAGAAGGCTGGCTCGAAGCCTGCAAACCCAAAGTTTGGGTGAGATTGGTGAAGAATGAAATTGTTGGTGATTGAAAGAGTGGAGTGAAAGTTACCTGTTTTGACTCATTTTCTTTCAAAAATTGATTTGGGAAAGCCCATTTGATTGGGATTGAATGTTATTTGATGTGTGAATGAGAAATGAAGAGGAGTGATGCATACAAAGATGAGATTTGAGTGATTGTGAATAGAGAAGTTCACATAAAATAATGAATTTTTGGTTGAAAACCATGAGATATGAAAGTGAATGATGGAAATGATGTATGGGCAAGGTTTGTGATCATGAAATGATTATAAACAAGATTGAAATAATGAAATTGTGAAGCCCATGGAGGGATAGTGGAGATAAGATAGCCCATGGAGGGTTTGTGAGTAAAAAAGCCCACTGTGTAGGCCCAAGTCAATGAAAATTATGAGGATTGCATAAGATGATGAAAAATACACATGGAATGTGTATGAGAATGGTGATAAACAATATTGATAATGTTGTGGAATGCATATATTGGTGATAACATAGATATCAAGAAGATATTGGCAATTTGAAGAATATTGGAAGTATGTGTGTGACTTCCAAAAGAGTCGTAGACTCTAAGGATAAGATTGTGGTTATTGGAAGTATGTGTGTGACTTTCAAAAGAGTCGTAGACTCTAAGGATAAGATTGTGATTATTGGAAGTATGTGTGTGACTTCCAAAAAGAGTCGTAGACTCTAAAGATAAGATTGTGGTTTTTGGAAGTATGTGTGTGACTTCCAAAAAGAGTCGTAGACTCTAAGGATAAGATAATTGGAAGTGTGTGTAGGACTTCCGAAGATTGGAAACATGTGTGAGGTTTCCTCTTAAGATAAGATAATTGGAAGTGTGTGTAGGACTTCCGAAGATTGAAAACATGTGTGAGGTTTCCTTTTAAGATAACAAGAAGTGTGTGCAGGACTTCCGAAGATTGGAAACATGTGTGAGGTTTCCTCTTAAGATAAGATAATTGGAAGTGTGTGTAGGACTTCCGAAGATTGGAAACATGTGTGCGGTTTCCTTTTAAGATAATTGGAAGTGTGTGTAGGACTTCCGAAGATTGGAAACATGTGTGAGGTTTCCTCTTAAGATAAGATAACCGGAAGTATGTGTAGGACTTCCGAGGATGATTATTGGAAGTGTGTGTGTGACTTCCAAAAAGACTGTTGTCTCCCGAGATAAGATTGTTAAAAATATATATAAAAGTCGAAGACTCTAAAGATGATGATTGGAAGTGTGTGGAGGACTTCCAAAGATGATGATTTGATCAATATTTGTGATTAATTGGATTGATTTCCTCTCTTCTGTCGTGGCAGAAATGGGATGTCATTTTGTTTCGTTGATATTCACTGGCGAAGCCATGAACATCAACGAGGGGCTTCTGCAGACATCCATTTTTTACCATGAGTATGGTCATGAATGGTTGCATGTGTTTAGAGATAAAATAGTGTGTCAAAACCCTAAGTTGACAGTTTTACCCTTATGAGTAGCTAGATATAGGTCATTATCGCATGTAGGTTTTTAGGTTAGATCGATTCGGTTTTTTTTGCATTTAGTTTTTAGAGAGTCTAGGAGTATCCCTGTAAAGTTTCATGACATTCTGAGCCAGGCTTATAGAAAATAAGGCCTTTTGTGACTTGAAGGGCAGTAGTATTGTCCTTTGAATCACAAAAGCTCTGAATAACCGTTGATCTTGTCTCAAATTATCCCAAGACTTTGGCATGGATATTTAGGATGTGTTTAGTAGCTAAGTTGATCAATGGTAAGGCTTGTTAAGCCTCCTAGCTCATAATTGTCTCTCAAGGCTCAAAAGGCCCTTTCAAGCCCAGATTAGGGTTTCGACCGGAAGTGGCCGGGATTCGATCTTTTTACCAAACCAAAGCCTTCAAAGGCTTCAAAACATTTTTTTTAAATGTTTCAAAACTTGTTTCGAGAAGAAGAAATGATTTTGAAAGCAACTGGTTAGCAGATTTCAAAACCCTAATTTAGGCCCGGCAGGCCCTAAACAGCTAATCGGTTGACTTTTCCCTAAAAATTTGACCTCAATCAATGCATTTTCACTTCAAACACTTCTTAAAACATGGAGAATCGAATCACGATCGTTTCAGCGCTTGAATCGTCGAATTTGGACTTAAAACAGGCCCGAAAAGCCCAATTTTGCCTATTTTCAGTGTTTTTTCTCAGTCAGGACTCTTATAGTACTTGGACTCTTCTAGTACTTGCCATGTGTCCAATTTAGCCTTGGGGACTTTGGGATGGACTCTAACACCTTGGAAGGCTGGTTTAGAGCCCTTGGATCATTCTTAAGGGATTCAAACTCAACCATTGATCAATTTCAGGCTTCCCTATAAATAGAGAGCCCTGAAATCAGTTTTAACACACAATTAAGCTTTAAAGAGTTAAGCTTGGAGAGTAGAGGCTTCAGCATTGCACAAGCTTCCCCCATAGCACTCTTAGCTATACTTTTGAAGTCCTTGGAGTTTGAAGAGAAGGCTTGTAGCAAGAGGGAAGGAAGCAAAAGAGGTTAGTAGAGTTGTTTAAAGTTTTTGCATTCTTCTTCTTCTTCTTTTTTTCTTCTTCTTCTTCTCATCTTCTGTGTCCATGTTGTGTTAGGGATCAGTGTTTAGGTTATGTTTTCATATTTTTTAGTATGCATGATAGGTTAGTTTATTTATTAGTATGCATAATAGGGATTAGTTTTAGGATTTGTTATATAATAATGCATGATTAGGATAGAAGTTTTGGTGTATCTTTTATTCTTTTTATTTTCTTCTATGATTATGGATTAGGTGTTTTATATGTTAGTATGCATGATAGGAATTATTTTATAGGAATGCATGTTTTAGTCTCTTAGGTTAGTAATCATATTAGGATGTTAGTTTCTTTGAGTTTAGCATTAACATTGTTCTTATTATAATTATTTTCATCACTTGGAATGATTTGATTGATATATGAATTGTGTTCGAGAGAGCATGCAAAGGTAAGTCCATTCCCTTGTGATTAAATGAATTATGAGAAATATGGTTATGATGCTATGCTTTGATGATAGTTTTAATGTGCATACTAGGTTGCATTTAGTGCATTGTTTACCCTCTTTATTCATTATTTTAGGGTTTTCATCTATATTTAAAATCACTTTTAAATCTGTCCAAGGTCTAAAAGTGGCTTTAAAGTGGATTAAAACTCAGTTTTTAGGTCCAAACTAACATAGAAACATACCTAGGTTCACATAGACAACTTAGATTGCATTTAGGACATTTTTCATGCATTGTTTGTATCCTTTGTTGCATTTTTTATGCATTTTCCAGAAATTCCAGCATGCATATAATTAGTATTTTAGGTATTTAGACTAACTTAGGACTAGCTAGGAACCCTAGGATTAGGGGGGTCACTTGACCTCGCTTAGGACTGTCCTTTGTTGTAAGAATTAGGATAGCAATTGAATTCTACCTAATTTAGGAGTCTACTTCGAGAACAACTCTAAAAGTAATTGATTTTGAAAGTGTTTAAAATGGAATGAAATTCGATCTTTTATGCAAAGAAAAGTGTTTCGATCAAACCCAAACTCTCGAAGCTAGAGTCCTAGATAAGATAAAATCTTTTTGGCTATATAGTTCAGTACAATAGGAGAGTCCTAGGTAATCGAACTACATGAACTTTGATCTTTATCAAGAAATTGGTAAGGTACGTAGGCAGTCAATAGGGCACAAGTCCAATCTTAGGTTGACTACGAGTCTCCTAAGGTCCTTAGGATTGTGTATACTTTTGTACTATCTATTATTATTATTATTATTATATATTATTATTCATATTTTGTGGTTGATTAGATAAATAGCATTGTTTTGATAAGATTTTGATAAAGCCCAAACTTAATTAGAAGACCTTTAATTAGGACGAGGTGGGTGCTTAAGGAGTTCCTTGGAACCTTCTCACTTCGTAACCTAGCCCCCGAATCCTACTTTGATTCAAAGACTTGCCTTTTTCCTAAAATATGGAGTTAGTGTTTTATTAAAAATAAAACTCTTTTTGTGGTTTCCTTGTTCCCTAAAAATAAGGTGGCGACTCCCAGTTTTTTACAAACTCTCATCCTTTTTCAAAAACCCATTCTTGAGTGGATAATAGAGAAGGATAAACGTGGATAATAGAGAAGGATAATAGAGAAGGATAAATCGAGACGGATAATGAATAATCCACAATCCACTCAGACCTCAAAGTGAACGAGAGGCCTCCCGATCCCTCGGGATATTTAGGTTGGCTGGTTCACAAACAGCTCAATATTTTGAATCATATGAAATATCCATAAACAAATGCGATGAATCTACATTTTATATACATTGGTTCTTTATGAATCTAAAGTCACAAATACAATTCTAATAACTATAACCAATCATTACAAAATTTAGAATTAAAGCAAACTATATAGTGTTCTTTCTCTTCAAAAATCAGTGCAAAAATAGTGTTTTCACTGTCTTTATTTGTTGTGTTTTCACCGATATAAAGTTTTTACTGACAGTAGATAATGAAAACACAACTGTACATAAAAAATATTCGTCTTATAAAAACAACAATGCACTGAAAATGACTAGGGAATTCAGCGAAAAACTAACCAATCAAAACAAAATTTCGGATCAAAGCAAACTATATAGCGTTCTTTCTCTTCAAAATCGTTGGTTCTTTTTCTGCATAAATCATAAAAAAAAAGTCACCTAATCTCAATAATAGTTTAATTACTTTCTTTTACCTGCTTATAAGCTTGCCCTGTTCTCACGTTCCAACTAAAACGAATCCAAAACCACAAACTCTCAAAACAACTCACAAACAAAACAACGAATGCGAATCTTAGGACAATAAACTTAGAAAAAACCACTACAAATCTACAATGAAGCAATGCAATCGATAGAAATTATAGAAGAAATTCGAAAACAACTAACCAATGCTAAAATCAATCGATGCTTCTTGATAATTTCTCGTCGGATGTCAATGCTTTCTCGTCGATCTTTTAGAAAATCCACAAATGCGATCAGAAATCGATGCTTTCTCGCAAGACGTTTCTCTCTGCATACATGTAACTAACAAAATACGGAAACTTGCATATTTTATACAAAATATAATAGGAGGGTAAAAATGTCATTTAAAAAAAAATTCTAAATCTGATTATTAATGTCCGTAACAGTATACATCAGTCTTTAATGATATACTCTATAGAAATTAGCAATGTTATTAAACCCGGACCGGACCGACTGGTTCAACCGATTGAACCGGGAACCGGTCTCCTCTCCGGTTGGTTTAACTCACAAAAATCCATTTAAGTAAAAAACCGATCAACCCGACAGCTGAACCGGTTAAAAAACTGGTCAACCCGTTTGTTTTTTTTTTAGGTGCTAAAATGACTAAAATAGTCCCAATTTTTTTAAAAAATCTCTTAAAGCCAAGAAGGCTAAAAAGGAAAATTAGTCCAAAAAAATTCCAAATAGCAAAAAATAATCCAAGCACCTAATTTAATAATACAATATTCTTATCTTGCATTTTAAAAAATATATATAATAAAGATTGATCAATAGTAATTATCAATTTTCAATTTTGATGACTGCACATAAATTCAAATATATGAATTAATTGTACAAACATTTAAAAAAAATTATTATATTTTGAATCATTTACTGCTTTTATTCTAATAAATAAATAATATATTTATGACGTTACGGTTCAATCCAGTTGATCTGACGGTTGAACCGGTTAACATTTAATCCGATAACTTTTTCGGTTTGATGAACAGTCTGGATTTTAAAACAATAAAAATTAGGGAAGTCTTGATAATTTTGCCTAAAATTTTTAATTTCATTTTTTCAAATTCGTTCCAGTATAGATAAAGAGGGCGTATTACCCTTTTAACATGTTCTGTTCACATTCTGATTCGCGAGAGGACCAAGATAATAGATGACTGAGGAAGGGATTGCCTGAATTTCAAATCTAGTAGTGGTATTTGCACGGAAATTAAAGTTGGGGCATTTCTGTCAAAAAAAAATCAAATTTAATTTCCTTTTATTTTTTTTTACTTTCAAAATATTATAAATTAATTAAAAATTAAAAAGAAATGAAAAATGAAAAGTGGTTCACTTTAGCATAACCCCTCTCTCTCTCTCTCTCTCATCGATGGTGCTGTGGGTGGAACTTTACGCAATCCCATTACCGTTCACCGAGCCATCAAAAGATTCCCCGGTTCCACCCCCTTCCTCTTCTCCTATTCCTCCTCTCTCTCTCTCTATAACATATCTTCAACATTTCATCTCTCTCTACCCCTGCACATATCATCGGTTTTATCACTTGCCCTGTTGCCCAATCCATTACGGAAAACCGCGAAAGTTCTGCTCATGAAAATCCCCCTTTAAGGTCAGTTTCCCGTTTCTTCTCCTGGGTTTCTATTATTTCTTACTCTTGTTTGGAAACGAAGGAAAATAAAAAAGAAAAGAAAAGAAAATAAAATAATGTTCAGTTGTCTACACACACATATACTCCCGCCCCTCTCTCTCCCTTTATATATATATATATATATATATATATATATATATATATATATGCATGTATGTATCTTAATTGATACGTGGATCCAACTCTGTTTCTAATAATTGAACAGAGTGGTATAATTTGGTGTTTCTGAATTTGGATTTATTTATTAAGAATTTGACAAGGGAAGAAAAACATGGGCAATATCGGAAGTAGTAGCGTGAACGGCCGCCGCCGACATGGAAGCAGGCGGAGCCACCCACCGCCACCGCCACCACAACCACCTCAGCCTGAAATTACGGCGAGCAGATACGTATTTGCCGCGGCTACACCTTATCCTTCGCAGTACCCTAATCCTCCCCATTACTATCAGTATCCGGGTTACTATCCCCCGCCGCCGCCGGCGACGCCCGTCCCTTTACCGGCTCCATATGATCACCATCACCGTGGCGGAGCTCCTCCTCACATGGACCCTGCTCATGCCAATTGGGTCGGTGGCCGCTATCCTTGTGGCCCCGTTATGCCTCCTCCCGCCCCCTGTGTTGAGCATCAGAAGGCAGTTACTATACGAAACGATGTTAATCTCAAGAAGGAAACTTTGCGGCTCGAGCCCGACGAGGAGAATCAGGGAAAGTTCCTTGTTGCTTTCACATTCGATGCTACAGTTGCTGGGAGGTAAAGTTTTATCTATGTTTAGTTCAGGTTTTGTCAAAAGGTAATTAGTTATGCTTAAACCAATGTTTAGTATTTGAATGGAATGCTATTTGATTATTTGGGAACTTTATGCTAATAAATTTATTTTGCGGAAGTGATTTCATTTCTAGACTTTAAAATTTGGATTTGTTTTTTGGTTTGATTGATTGGGTTTTAACTTTTAAATTTCTTTCCCTTTTGTTTGTCATCTGATTTAATTATTTGATATCATTTGAGGGATTTTTTATTTGATTAAGTCGACTTAAGCTTTGGTTGTAGAGGATGTGAATCAAGTGATTGCTATGGATTTACTTGTGTTGTACGTTATTTTATGACTTCTAAGTATTTCTTCCATTGGACTGGAGGTGGCTCTATGATTTCATTTCTCTTGGTGCAATTTTAGGTTTGTGAATTTTCTGGACTCTTGTGAGTTGTGATAGTCATAATCAGGTCATTTAAGGCTTTTTTACATTTCTGCAATTTAATGATTGAATGGCTCTTTTGACATGGATGCGTATGGAAAATTTTGATTGAATGGTCCTTTTGACAAGGACACACTGAAAATTTTCATTGCAACATAAGTACAGGGGTAATAGATTGATGGGGTTTTTCTGCAGTACATCTCTCTCCAAGTTTGAACATCTAGTTGGATATTATTTGGCACCAAAGTTTATCCCTTATAAGTCTCCTTACTGTAAAATGAGATGAATAAGGTTCCCTAGAAAATAATAGGATTGATAAACCAAGTCAGAATCTCTTAACTTGCCTGGGCTGAAATAAATTTTTTTTTTTTCTTTTTTAGTTTTGGTTATAATATGTTTAGAAAGTTCTAAGCTAATTGTGCAGAATTTTAGCCGGAGATGGAGAGATGCCTTAATATCTAAAGGATCTAGGATACGATTAAGACCAAATGTATGGAATATAGCTTTAGTTAAACTTGTATTGGAAATTTGGAAAAAGTGAAAGTTGATGGTCAGGAAAAACACAAACTTGGGTATCTGACTGATTTTGTTAACTCAATTTGATCATCTACAGGGAGGGAGAGATTGAGTACTTTACCCATAAACTAGAGCTGGATGGATGATTAGCAAAATGCAGTACAAAAAACTGTTTCTTCACAGCAATTTCTATAAGCTTCATGAAATCGGAAGAATGAGAAATGATTCATTAGAAAAATGAAAATGAGAAAGGATGTTTTGTTTTGAGTTCTATCCCTTCTTCCATTCATGCTTCCTGCGTCCATCAACCATGAGTTCATGTTAGGCATTTAATCTGTTAATTCAAAATGAGTAGACATTTCCAGTTATAGTGCCCTCACTATTTAAAAGAACCAGGACTGCTTTTCCTTTTCTCTTTCTAAAACTAATGTACCCTGATCTATGTTCCAAGAGGAAGACCTCATATACTCGCTCAATATATAATGATGGGTATATCATTCACCTCTGCTTGTGTGTGTTAAGGACAGGGCATTAATAAAATATACATTTTTTATACATATAATTATATTATATTATGTACCATCACGTACATCATTCCAAATGCATCCCTTTATATCATTTTTGAAAATCTTAGTCAAATTGTTCATAGAGAAGATAGGATACAAAAAGAAAAGGAAGAAGAAGAAAATGGAGGTAACAAGAGTGGTATCATCTCGGTGACGTGTCAGAGGAGTGTCATATCTTACACCATGGTGACTCCTCTAGGGAAGTGTCTGTTTTTCTTAGACGTATGCGCGTGTTGGAGGGGAGGGGTAACATTAGCGTATAGCTGATCTTTAATACAGTCAGGTAGATCATAAATAATAAAATCAATATTTGAGGCGCATCCCTCCTTAGAAATAAGATTAGCAAAGAAGCTGGCTTCTCGTAAATGCAATTGTGCAAACCTGCTGTGTGGTCCTTATCTGGTTCAGTAGCCAATTACAATCTATGATGCAAGTGCTTATGAAATGAAAACTGGGAAGATCACTTTGGCTATGATGAACTGCTGCCTGAGCACCCATATCAATTATGAAATTATTTAGGCCTAGATGATTGGACTGAGAGGCTTCTTTTCTCAGGGCCCAAAGCTCGTTAACAACGTTAGTATCCATCCCAATACTTCACAAGAAGTCTATGATCCAACTCTTGCAGCAATCCTTGATAAGATCTCCTCCATTGCTCCCAGGGTTGCCCACAGCTGAACCATCAGTATTCAGCTTGTACCAGTTTGCTTCTGGAGGTATCCAGTCAATGTACTGGCATTCAGATCGAAGTCTAGACCTTTTAGGACCCTCGCTGTAAAAGACTCATGTTTGTCAAGAACATAATGATTTCGTTGTGCCAAAAATTTCAATAGGAGATGGGAAAGAGAAAATTCCAGAGAATTCTGAAGACGATGAGGAGCTCTGGCTCATACACATTTGTCTTGTATCCAGTCCTTTAGTGGAAAGGGAAAATAAGAGGTAAGGTCATCAGATATCTCTATATCAGCTCAAAATTGTTGACATGAAGACATTCTTGAAGGACATGGCAAGGGGACTTCAGAGACATATGGTGTAAAGGACTGATATTATCCTCAAAGATATATATTGAAACCAGAAGATTCTTGGTGGCTGTACGTCCATGCATGCATAGCCAGGGAAAGTATCAGATTGTAGGAAGGGTATGGGCTGCAAAATGCCACAGTAAATTGACAAATGCCCTTGCAATTTCACTTTCTTCAAACATCCTCATGTATATAATCTTTCTGGTTTAATTGTGTTGCCACTACAATTGATGTGCATTAAGATATATATCCTGTTGTTACTTATCCGAAAAAAGATTAGATATCCTGTTGTTGACAAATTGTACATTAATATCACAATCTTAATAACGTTTGCCTTTTCCAAAGGCTTTGATATCCTTTTTTTTTTTTTTGTTTTGTTCTTTTTGGTAGGGGGAAGTTTTCTTATTATTCATAATTTTATATTCTATTGAATGGAATGTTGCATTATTACAACATGGATTTTTGTGGAGCATCTTATGGCAGTGCTTCCTTTGGCAAGATGATTTATCATTCAGTTATGCTTGCATGCTCACCTGCTTGGTATTTATATTATTTTTTTTCCTTTTGAATTGGCATCTTGTTTTGTCACTATGGAATTTGTTTACACTGAGGTCCAATGAAATTTTTTCAGATACACAATTACTGTCTTAATTTATTTTGAAGTTTCCCTTTGAGACCTCTTTCCATTGCCTATATCTCTCTAGTGTTTCTCCCGTTTCAAACGGTTCATTTTTCTTTGTTTTGCTTGCTTTGCAAACAGCATCACCGTTATTTTCTTTGCAAAAGAAGGCGAAGACTGTAATTTAACACCAACAAAGGATAGCCTGTTTCAACCAGTGACAGTACATTTCCAGCAAGGTCTGGGCCAGAAGTTCAGACAACCCTCTGGATCTGGAATTGACTTCTCAATGTTTGAGGAGACGGAGTTACTGAAAGAGAATGGCATGGATGTGTATCCTCTAGCAGTGAAGGCAGAGGCATCCCCAGTTAATCAGAATGGATCAGATGGAAACCCAACACCTGGAACTACAAACTCACAGATTACTCATGCAGTGTTCGAGAAGGACAAGGGTGAATACCAGGTGAGGGTAGTGAAGCAGATTCTATGGGTGAATGGGATGAGGTATGAGCTGCAGGAGATTTATGGAATTGGAAATTCGGTTGATGGTGACTTTGATGGGAATGACCCGGGAAAAGAATGCGTGATCTGCCTTTCTGAACCACGGGACACAACCGTTCTTCCCTGTCGGCACATGGTAAATGCATTCTTTTGTATTTTTCTTTTGGAGCTCTAATTAGATGAAGAAACATGAGGAAGCTGTGCCTACGAGCCAATGTTTTCAATCTTGACAAAAGTTTACCCAAATTGATGAGGGTTAGGTTCAACAATCGTTGGAATTCTCATTGTACAGTCAATCATGGCAATGCACATCATGGTGGGAAAGGGTTGTTGCATTCATTTTACTTGGTGGACCAATTCACAAATTCCACTGTTTTTGCTTTTCCTTTACCCATTAAATGACAACAGTCTTCTCCTTAGTGTGATTTGACATGCAAGAGCTGACAATTGCAATGTTTCTGGGGGAAAAGAGTGTTGTGAGATACCGAGTCCAAGTGTGTTCAACCTGAATTTCCTTGAATATTTTGTCAGCCTGACTTTTGCTTCCTACAAGCATTTCTATTTTTGGTATAGAATGTCACCAATCTGTGACATTTTACATGCATCCCAATAAATTCACTCTTGCCAAACTTATGGTCATTTACTCAACCTGAATGTAGAAAAGCAGTTAATATCTTGTTGATGACTTACTATTGGATGGGTTTCTTTTCTTCGTGCAGTGTATGTGCAGTGGCTGTGCAAAGGTTTTAAGGTTCCAGACAAACCGTTGCCCAATTTGTAGACAACCGTTTGAGAGGCTTTTGGAGATAAAGGTTAGCAATGGGCCTGATGAGTGAAGAATGGATGAGGTCCTGCCTCAACAATGATGTAAAGTTACATTGCTCTATTTTTTTTCTTATTTTGTTTTTCCTTCTAAATTTTCTTGCCCCCACCCTCTCTCTCTCTCTCTCTCTTTTTTTTTTTTTATTCCTGGTTTGTCAATAATCAGGCTGGAAATTATAATTGATTTGCAGTTTGCCTTGGATATAATGCTGTATTTTTAGTGGGTGGGCATTGCACCGGCAATACTATAAGTAAGCAAGTGCCTTTTGAATGCATGCAGTAGTGTTTGGTTGCATTTCCTTTGAATTTGTATCATTTTATATATAGATAATATAGTAGATTTGGTTTGGCTCAAGGGAATGTTGATTTGAAGGTTTTCTCTATTTGGTTGGATTATGGAGTGGCTATTTGGCAGTGTTTGTGGTGGAAAAACTTTTCTAGGGGAAAATGAGTGGGGCAAAGTGAGATCATTGTTAAATTTGCTGCATAGAGAACAGTAAGTCAGAGGGCTTGATTTCTTATTCTTCTTCTTTCCTTTCTTTTTTTCTAACAAAATAATAGTAATAATAATAATTTTATTTTATTTTAAATTTTGTTTTGGCAACAATTGTCCAATCTGATTTATAGAGAGGAGCCATATGGCAACTCTAGCCTTCCTGGTTCCATGTTGTGTGTGGGTGGGGTAGGAATTTGGGTGTTTGTGGGCTCTGCGTGCCTTACATCGATCTGAGTGTTAGGATGAACTTAGAGTGTAGGCTTTATTAATTTTGATTGTTTGCAGTTTGCAAGGTATTTATCTCTTCCTCTTCATTTATTTATATTTGATGGATAGCAAGTTTCTTGTTTAGGTACAATTTGGTAGTGACCTTTGTTTTTTGGGTACAGTATGAACAGGAATTAATACACAACACGTCATTTTATGCATCTCCATCTGCATCTGCATCTGCATCCATGTTTATTTATTTATGAGTTTTGCAATTCTGTCTCTAAAATTTCTGGTAGAATTTGGACTGCAATATGTCAATTTGTTGTGTTGGAAAACGATTGAAATTTTCTGTTAGTACGTATGATTCAAAATTGGCCAGGCTATTCGTGGATTCCATGAATTTCTGCAGTATTTATTTGGCCTTTAGTCTATAGACTTGATCTTTATCCTAATTAACAGAGCTAGAAGCTGGGGAACGCAAGTCTCTATACCATGCGTACCGGCTAAAAATCTATATCTATATCTATACTACTTATAAAAGTTGGAATGTTTAGAAAAACTTTTGATTACCAATACACTCCTACTAAATGCTAATGATACTTTTACTCATACAATTTCAATTATTCAAAATCACTTTAGATGCTTGCTTAACTTCTTTTCATTTAATTTTCTATTCCAAGTATCTTTTCTATTATCCATTATTTTTCAAGCCTTTTTAATTGTGTATGATCCTTTTCGAAATAAAATTTTCTCTACTTTAATTATATGTTCTTTTTATATATTATATTATATTATCAATATCTATTCCGGAGTATGTTATAAGGTGAACTTTATGTAAAGTGGCCTCCGTAAATTGCGTGAAGTCACCACCATGGGGAGTTTGTTTTAAGTTGAGTAAAGTGATTTTTGTAGGACCAATTGCACGATAAATTTTAAAAAAATTGACTATTGGATTATGTAAACTTCTTATGAATTTCATGTTCTCTAATTTATGAAAAAATCGATTCATTTTTCATAGCGACATCTTTCAGGAACTTTTTGTTGGATCACTGTGACTTTTGGCGAACATGAAAGTCATACGAATTGTGGTTAATCCAATAGTCAGTTTTTCAAAATTTGTTCTAGAATTGGTCCTATGTATGTCATCTTACACAATTTTGTAGAAGATATCTCAGTGCATCTTATAATAGATTCGTTGTTATATCTATACTTCTCTACTTATGGGTATGTACCCATATAAGCTTATATGAGGATCTGGACTTTTAATTAATATGGAATAAGCAGAGGTGCTATGGTCAAGTGCACATAATGCATCTCTTGCATTAGGTGCCCTATTGTAGAGCTACTTGCAGTGCAAAATTTTGAAAATTGACCGTTGGATTAGAGACCCCTATAATGTATGTTAAGTCTACCAAAAATCACAGTGATCCAATAGTTGGTTTCTGAGAAAACTGACAGCAAAAAAATGATAATATTTTTAAGAACAAAAAAGTCACAGTTTTTCAAAGTTACATTTAAAAAAAAAACAACTGATGGATCACTGTGATTTTTGGCAAACATAACATACATTATAGGAGTATATAATCCAACGGTCAATTTTTCAAAAAATTTACCGTAAGTGGCTATACAAGAGAACACCTGATGTAAGAAGCATCAGGTGCATATGATATTAGAAATTCTGATGGAATAAGTAATTTAAAAAATTATCCGTTGAATTAGATATTCTTATTACATGATTATTGCAATTTGAAAATCTTACAGTTGATCATACTGCTCAATATATTCTCATTCCCTGTCAGGGAATTAAAGAAATGTGAATAGGCTCAATATGCTCTCATTCCCTGTCGGGGAATTAAAGAAAAGAAATGTGAATGGGCTCTCATTCCCTGTCAGGGAATTAAAGAAATGTTGGGGAAGATGTTGATGAAAGAAACTATATGCTCTCATCCAATTACAAGTGTTCAATCTTTTTTTTTTCCCAAAACTCAATAGGCTATATGTCAACTTGAATATCAAACTCACATAATCAAAACCCCATGGATCAGAGCTACGACTTGCAGTCTCGCACTAGGGTTTTCTCTTTCCGTCAATATTTTTTCTCATGTCTATCCTCTATTTTACCTTTTTATATTTTTCTTTGATTTTTCAAAAAGCAAGTACGATTTACTTCTATATTTCAAGGTTACAAAAAACATCCATAGCATACGAATTCTTTTCAACTTTATTTTATTTTATGATCAATGTGAAAAACTCTTTTACAGGAAATAGATCATAACAAAGACACTATTGTCACATGGAAGTAATTTGATAAGATTCTATTTCCACCACGTAAACTGCTAGTAGCACTCATTAATTAATGATATTTTTATTTAGGGTGATTCTATTTGCACCCAAAAAACATCTCTCTACGCCCAGTATTATTATTATTATTATTTTTTTTACACCCACATTAAAATTATAATTATAATTTTTTTTTTCTCACCCTCCATAATTCCTAATATAACCCAAATCCAGCCCATCTTAAAATTATACTTTCTCATTATACTCACCCTCTATTACATGCTTCTACAAATACAACGTAATTAACAAATTCAACTCTCTTCCCAACTCTCTCTCATAGGATGATCACCATCTCTTATTCTTTCTCCATCTTCTTCTTTTCCTCTTTCTTTCTCTAAAAGCCTCCATCATATTGTCATTCCTTTTTCTTTTATTTTTTCTCTATTGTTTCACTAGTTCTAGAGAAATCTGACAATCTCTTGTTCTTTCTCTTACTCTATTTGGCCATTAATTATAAAATAATAGCCTAAAGTGTTTTGAAAGACCGAAAAAATAAATAAATTAGAAAGCTTAAACCTATACAAACTATGGGGTTTGATATTCATACATGTTCTTTGTACATCTTTCTTATTCTTCTACTATTTGTTAATAAATTCAGTTTACTTCAGTATCCCAAAAGATTATTAAAAAATGGAAATAATGATAAACCTAAGAAATTTGTATTGAGAATAAACCCTATAACATATGTTTGAAGAAAAGAAGGCAAGCTAATCTCTCTCTTTTTTTTTTTTTTTTTGACAACAAACTAATAAAAAACTTAAATTATAAACCCTTTTTAATGGTAAAATCCTCTCACATGACCACTTAATTGTCCATGGTCCTGAGAGTGTTAGGTTCTAAGAATAGAGTTTTTGTAACCGTTAAGATGGAAAAGAGATGGTGGGTGTGAAAAGAAATTTAGATATATTTAGGTATAATATTGTCATCGAGTCTTTGTAGATTCTATTTTCATAGTGCTTTCATTCGCTTTCTTCCCGTGGTTTTTTCCAATTTGGGTTTTCTACGTATATTGTGTGTTGTGGTTGATTTCTTTGTTGGTTGTAGATATTTGATTATCAAGAAGAATGAGATGATATTATTGTTTATAGATCCATTTTTATAATTACTTATTTTGTTATGCTCATTCTAATGCATACAATGTGTTTGATATTTGTTATATGAGAATTTGTTATTGTTGAAATAGTTGAAATAATCCAAATTCAAGAAATTCATATATCAAGTAAATTGGGGGCTTTCGGATTTTTCATGAATTATTACTCTTCTTTTTATATTTATTCTAAAAGTATCCATTAAAAGTGAGTTGTATTGTTGGACTATTATTATTATTATTATTATTATTATTTGGATTTATTGATAATCAAATTAGATGAATAAAATATAGTTTATATAAATTTTCCTATTTAAAGATGTACGGCAATATACAATATAGTTTATGTTAATTTACTAGTATACGGATTAGGTAAATTTACTTGTTTGAAAATCATATTAGATGTATATAATATATAAATTTACCTATTAGAAAATATACAGAAATTAATGCATCCTTTTTTTTTTTCTCCTTTTTGGCAAATATCAATTTTGGAAAAAATTTAAAATCAGGATGTATAAATGATAGCAAATCCGTCATAAGCTATATAATTTATCTATTTCATAAACCAAGTTTTCTATAGGGGTTTGAGTATACAACCCATATCCTAGGGGGTTTTTGGTTAAATACCCCTTAAATAATGGCTCACTTTCTAAGAACCACCCATTGACAACATATTAAATGGGTCGAGTAATGCTATATATCCCAAAATTATCCCAAAAAATAATCCCAAATCAATTTTAACCTTTATTTATTATTAATTAAAGAATTTGCTAAAAAAAAGAATGGTTAGATCAACCGCCACATAATTTGGGATACACTTTTGGGACAATTTTTTTGGGAGATATAGCATTTTCTTAAATGGATCACATAATTAATTTATTATAGATAATTAATTAATCATATAAATTTCATTATATATTATGTGGCTATCACTTATTGGCTTTCATCAAATATTTTTAGGAGATATATCATTTTCCTAAATGGATCACATAATCAATTTTTTGTTCCCCAGACAATTTCCATAGGATGGCGAGTTTTGTGGTGATCACATATAAATTTCATCAAAT
This sequence comes from Hamamelis virginiana, assembly GCA_017140935.1. NCBI lineage: Eukaryota > Viridiplantae > Streptophyta > Magnoliopsida > Saxifragales > Hamamelidaceae > Hamamelis > Hamamelis virginiana. The sequence goes on from JAESVK010082323.1 coordinate 23,615, forward strand.
ATGTTGAATGCTTTATAAGACCTGTCGCTAACCAATATATATATATATATATATATATAAGTTAAAGAATCCCACTTTAATTTGCTATAATCACTTTTCATATTAAAATAAAAATTTTGATAGGTGGAAACATGATTTGAATATAACATTTAAGAGAGATGTAAAAGAGAAAGAGGAAAAAAAAAAAAAACTAACATAAAGGTCTTAATTTCTTTCAATATAATGTGCAGGAGTCTGACAAATATGTAGCTACATACGACTGCCTTCCACTTTTAGTTGATCTTGATGATGGTCAAAATTATTCACAACTGAGATCGAGATTTGGGCCAGGCCAGACCACCTCATAACATTGCAATTTGCAAGACTCAAGAGAGAGCGGATGTTGACACAGCCTTGAATTATAAGCCCACCCCCTCCAATTTTTATTTTTTACCGTTTTATGAAAAATACATTGTTTTTAAGAAAACTAGCCGAGTAATCCACTAGAAAACATCATTTTGAACAACTTTGTAGAAGAAAGTTTTTCCAAAATCTATCATTTAAGTAGACTTTTTGATCATTTTATTATTTTTACAAAATATTTCATAAAAAATGCCAAAAAGTCTGCTTAAATGATAGATTTTGGAAAAACTTTCTTCTACAAAGTTGTTCAAAATGATGTTTTCTAGTGGATTACTCGGCTAGTTTTCTTAAAAACAATGTATTTTTTCATAAAACGGTAAAAAATCAAAATTGGAGGAGGTGGGCTTATAATTCAAGAGTGTGTCAACATCCCCTCCCGACTCAATATTGTGGTTTCATTCAGGATCATGTAGGGATGGGACCCAAAGTGTCAAAAATTAATGGACGGCCCCAAACTTAAGTAGGCCCACTTCAATTCAAAGAAAGTTAGAGCTGTAACATAAACAAGAGCTATTTGTGTGGGGTTTGATATTGGCTGAATAAGAAACTCATTTTAGGAGTCTTTTTCTTATGATATTAGCTTTTTAGCTAATGTAAGATGAATATTTTGAAAAATCTGCCTATGTATGACATGCATGCCGAAAATCACAGTTATTTCATCATCGGTTTCTAAAAAATGGACGGTGAAAAACTATGATATTATCTAACGGTCATAGTTTTTCACATACTATATTTTAGAAACTGACTTTCAGATTACTGTGATTTTTGGCATGCACCACATATATACATTGAAAAAATATCTAATCCAACAGTCGGTTTTCCAAAATTTTCATCTTACATTGACTAAAATGCCAAGTCTTCATATAAGAAAGTCCTCATAAGAAAATTATTCCTCATTTTAGCTCGTTATGGACAGCATCAACACCTGTAATAATATCAAACTCGTGGAAGTCAAGTTAGCCTAAATTTTAAGTGCGAACTGAACTTTCTGTATTGGTATCTGATTTTTTCATTTTTTTTTATTTACTACAACATGAGGTATGTTAGGCTTAAGGTTTGAGCCAACACTGATTCCAAGATATGGGCAAAATTATTTACAAATCCCATTCATCCTATAGTCAGAATATCAAAATTCAATTTTGAATCTTTGATGGCGTATTCCTTAACTGCCTACATTAGGTTAGTGGGTTGATCTAATAATTATATCATATATGGTAAGAAAGTTAGAATGAGGAAGGGGTTGATATTTAAAGAGCTTATCAATAGTCAACTCGATCCAAAAGGGCCTCGAGAATGAGTCCGACCCTTAATGTTGGTTGGTCACCAAATTCAGAATATCATGTAGCTTGAAGATAAATATGAAGCTTGAAGATGAAGATGATCCAACAAATAGCTGAAGCCGAATAGGAGACTACCACTTAAAAATCTATAAATAAAAGCCTAAAGATCAACATAATCTCTCTCATTCTCTCTGTAGGGATGGGATGGGACCCAAAGTCTTAAAAATGGACGGCCCCAAACTTAAGTAGGCCCACTTCAATTCAAAGAAAGTTAGGCATGTGCTCTTGTAGTAAAATGGCATTATGGCAACAACACCCTTGTCCCTTCCATACGGACCATACCCTCAACTGTGAAGCTGTCCAATCTCTACTACAGGATTTACTACTGATCGATCCAGTCCCCTATCACTTGTACGCACACTTTTCTCTTCCCATTTCTACTTTTCCAGCATGCTGAAGAAATCGATCACTTTTGGACTTATCTGAGACCGGCAAGTCCGATCCAATCCCACCTTCCTCCCTCCTTTTTTTTTTTTTTTTTTTTTCCATAGTCAGTTATAATGTAAGCATAGAAGAAATGAAAAAGATAGAAGCAAGTATCATATATTCAACAAAGTTCATCAAAACTTCAAACCTAGCTCGATCAACTTGGAGGCTCCTTAATTTATTTACTCAATTATTTTGCTACTTTAAGAAGATTGAG
>JAESVK010082324.1:0-29347 GCA_017140935.1 Hamamelis virginiana
ATATGATTTGTTTTCTTGAAATATCTTTGAAAAAGATTTTCAATTGGAATTTAATTCTAAAGATAAGAATTGTTTAGAATATTTGGATTTTAAGAAAGTCTTTTAATTTGAAATGATTTCGAATAAATGATTTTAAACAAACAAAAACTCTCGAAGTTAGAGTCTTGAATTAGGTTGAATACCTTTGATAATGTGATCGATTACAATAGGAGAGTCCTAGGGTAGTCGAACTACGTGGACTTTGATACTTGCTAGGTGATACTAGTAAGTTACGTAGGCGCTAATAGGGCTCAAGTCCGCCCTAGGATGCCCGTAGGGTATTCTAGGTTTTTAGGGATTGTTTGTATATATTTTTTTATTATTAATATAACTAATATAAATAATGCATTTATGTCACTACTTTATTGGTTGATTTAGATTATTTAGGATTGTTTGTAATAAGAAATTTAACAAGCCCAAATAAATTAGAAGTCCTTTAATTAGGGCGATGTGGGTGCCTACAAGTGAAAGCTTGGAACCTTCCCACGTCGTAACCTAGCCCCCGGATCCAACTCTGGTTTGTAGACTGTCTTTTCATTGAAAATGGAGTTTGTTTTGTTTTGATTTTAAAAATAAAGTATTTTTCATGGTTTCCTTATTCCTTAAAAATAAGGTGGCGACTCCTTTGTTTTGTTTGTTTTCTAAACCCCCCTAATCACATCGCCCGGTGATGATGTGGACTCACCCCATAAAGGCCCCGTCACGGAGGCTGGTCCACACCCGTAAAGTAGATCAGTCACTTAAAAATAATACTAGTCAGTGGGCCCTCAGAAGAAGGTTTGAAGCTAGAGATCCTTTAGTAGACTTGTTGACAGAAAGGAGTGGGAGGTTCAGCTTTTACGTCCTTTACCCTGAAGATTCTTGTGAAGTCTAAATGACAGAGATTGAGCCCATGCCTATCCAGATTAGACCTAAGGCTAAAGTTGAGAAAACCGTCTCCAAGACCAAGACCAGTCAGCGAGTTGCGAAAAATATATGAGGCCGGAGACCCTGAAGTAGGCATATTGGGTGAACCAATCAGAAAATTCGATTTCTATGTCCTTTATCCAAGGGTAGAGAAGTCCATTGTTGAAGAGTCCATTATCCCTACTGGTTGGGATGACATCCCTGATCTGCCGAAAGAGAATGTTTCTCTAGCTCATGATGAACCCGAAGATCCAAATCTCATTCTTTCCGAGGAAACAAGCCAGGTTATCCTCGAGAAGCATTTTGAGAATAGGACCCGCACGACCGCCAAGATTATCGATATAAACGAGGAAATTCGTTACTTAGCCATTTATCCGAGGCAACCATGGGTCACCCAATGTTACAGATCAAGTTCGACTTATGCTGAGTTTACTATAGATGATGGGTCAGAGAATGAGATTGATATCATAGAGTGCGAAGATTTGATGAACAAACCCGAGGAGATAGTAGATATTTGGGCCAGTGATTGATTGTTCCACAATCAAGCTTCATTTTAAAGCATTCAAGGCTAACAATCGGGAGTTTTACACTGTAAGTACTTTGATTTGATTAGTTTTTAGTCTTATGTATGTTTTTCGTCTTGTGTAGGTTAAATTCCATCAGAAAGACCAAAATCAACAACCCAAAGAGCGCACATGGATGCATGGGAGCAAATGTAGCATGCCGGGATGAACGCCGAGCGCGGAAAGCAGAGAATCTAAGGTTTTTATGCAAAACATACCCAAGCCTATCGATAGGCTACCAGCCCTATCGATAGGGAAGCTCTCAGGTTGAAGAAATATGCAGTATTTCAGCATCTGCACACATCACCTATCGATAGGTCTCTAGGCCTATCGATAGGCCTATCGATAGGGCTATCGATAGGGCTCTAGGCCTATCGATAGGTTTGATGCGGGCAGTTTCCTAAACTGCTTAAAATTCCTTTTTAGCAAATAGGAATGGGCTAGATTCGGCAGAGCTCGGGAGAAAAGGGCAAGTACACTATTTAAAGACATATTGGGGGACCTAAAGGGGATCGTCTTTCATCCGAGACTGAGGAAAAACATCGGTGATATTTGCTTTCATCATTCTCATACCATTCAACGAAGATATTGGCTGCACATGGAAGGAATGAAGACCTCCGGTGATTCAGCCCCGACTATGAGCAGCTAAACTCTTCTCCTTGGGTGTAGATGAAGCTTGGTTAGTGGTTTGATTATGTATTGATTAAGGTTCAAGGTTTTGTAATAGGTTATGATAATTGTACAACTTTGAGAGATTGCCGTTCTATGCAATCCGCTTTTTAATGAATCTTTTATCCTTTCATATGAATGTTTTCTGTGATTATATTCATATCGGTTGTGCAATAGTATTATTTGAATACGTTAGTATTCTTTAGTCGGCTCATACCTAATTAGGATAACCTGTGCATGCTTCGCTTGACAGGTTATGCCTTATTCGGATGAGTTTACTATTTGAATACAAGCGTAATATTTCTTTGATGATTTATTCTTGTAGTTTAGATCATCACCGATCATAAACGATTGCGAAGCCTTTGCATTAATCATATGCATAATAACACCCTAACTAAAGTGGATTCGAAACCCGGGGATTTCCTTTAATTAAGATTTAAACATATTTTCATGCTTGCTAGTTTAAACAACCAACCTTTCAAAATCAAGAATCTGTTTGGTAACTAAAATCAGAATCAGAATAACTTCTCATAACTCAGCCATTAGTCCCTGTGTTCGACACCCGTGCGAAAACTATATTTTCAACGAATTGAGGTTCTAAGCACGAGTAGTTTTATAAATTTAAATCTTGATCACGAACAAGGAAATAACCTCCCTTGTTTGGGCCGATCAGTGATGAGGAAGATATTAACATGTCACTAGAGGAGGTCGTCATTTTAAGCCTGCTAACTTGGAATCCGACAATCCTTTAGGAGAGTTAGAGAGATCCCAATGCACTGAAGTTCAAGAAGAAGAGGAAGAGATACTGAAACAGCTTAAGCGGACTCAAGCTAATATCACTATCTGGGGACTTTTAATGGCTTCTCAAAAGCACAGGCAGACAGTACTCAGGCTACTCAACCAAGTTCAGATTCCCATCGATACCTCACCCGAGGGTTTAGTCAGTTTGGTCAGTCCAGTTCAGCATGAGCAATCGATATCCTTCACAGAGTCAGATCTTCCGAAGAAGGGACCTCATCATTTGCAAGCTTTGTATGTCAAGGTGGATACTATGGGTAAGAGGATTCCTATAGTGTTAATAGATAATGGGTCAGCCTTGAATATGTGTCCTCTCAGCACCGCCACTTCCTTGGGCATCGAACCGTCAGAATTCAAGCTGTCAGGGCAGACTGTGAGAGCATATGATAACACTCGAAGAGAAGTAGTTGGCATGGTCACTTTATCTCTAGTTATTGGGCCTGTAGAGTTCCAAGTCAATTTCCAAGTCAATTTCCAAGTACTAGACGTACCTGCTTGTTTCAATCTTTTACTTGGTAGGCCTTGGATCCATCCAATTGGGGCTGTGCCTTCTTCCCTCTACCAAAAAGTTAACTTCCCTTACAAAGGCTCAGTGGTGACATTAGAGGGAGATTCTGAGATCACTCCTACCCGTGTACTTATCTGTGAGATCAAGCCTGAGATTGAAGAAGTACCATTGACAGGCTTTGAATACATACAGTGTGTAGAGGTTGAGTCAGGATGTAAAGAGAAAATGGTGCTAGATTGCAGTCCATATGGGAATATGCAAGTACGTCAGATCATGAAAAATATGGGTTTCTTTCTAGGAATGGGCTTGGGTCGTCGTCATCAAGGCACACCTAGTCCCATCGAATATCCCTCAGCAATTCATCCGTTCGGATTGGGCTATCAAAGTACCGAAGCTGACAGAAAAGAAATGGCACAGAAAAGAAGAGAGAGACAATTGGCTAAAGAAGAGAGACGAGTCCCTAACCTCACTCTGAAACCTTACCGACCCACTCTGAATGGGGCTTTTGTCAAAGAAGGAGATGATTTCCCTTATTGTGGGTTCCCCGATCCCATTTACCTTGAAGATCAGAAAGCTAGAGTTCCTGGGTTTGAAATCTTCTTCAACACTCCACTACCTCTCTCTCCAAATACCATCATGGCTGAAAAGCATACAGAGTTTGACTGGGTCGACCATATCGATGAAATCACTATAGGGGTTATGTTCAAAGAGATCGCCTGCATCGAAGAGCATGTTCATAAACCCGATCCTATCCACCTCATTGAAGACACCACCAGTTCTTTGACCAACTGGAGCCTAGAGTATGAGCCTCAAGTTGAAGACTTAGTCAAGGAAGAATCGCTCCCGTCAGATGATAGCTTGTAGGATTTCTATGCTTTCTTTCCATAGGATTATAGAATAGGACTTTTGTTTTTCCTTTTTCAATAAAATCAACCCTCCTCTGATAGGAGGCGAATGATAGTTTAAGTTTGTGTTATCCTTCTTTCTTCATGATTAATAAAATATTCATTTTCTTCATTCTTCTCATTTGCAGTTTATCTCTCCTTTCTTCTATGGGTATATATAGCATGAATAGATCCTAGAGATGATGTTCCCCCTGAGTTTGAACAACAAAGGGAAATGGAACATGCTCAACCTAATGTGGATGAATTAATATCAGTTAATTTAGGATCCGACGAATCGCCTAAGATAATTAACATTGGGGCAACTTTGTCGCCACAAGAACAAGAAAAATTGGTAGGATTGTTGAGAGAGAATATAGAAGTTTTTGCGTGGTCATACAAAGATATGCCAGGGATTGACACTTACATAGTACAACATTTTATTCCCACTAACCCTGGGGTTAAGCCAGTAAAGCAAAAGTTAAGTAGAATGAAGCCGGAATGGGCATTGAAAATCAAGGATGAAGTAGTGAAGCAGATGAACGCTGGATTTCTCCAAGTAGTGGAATATCCCGAGTGGTTAGCTAACATTGTGCCGGTGCTTAAGAAGGATGGGAAGGTTAGAATGTGCGTAGACTTCCGAGATTTGAACAAGGCATGCCCTAAAGATGATTTTCCGTTGCCACACATAGATATCCTGGTAGATAGTACCGCCGGTCACGCTCTATTATCCTTTATGGATGGGTTCTCGGGTTATAATCAGATAAGATGACCCCTCTAGATATGGAGAAAACCTCATTCATCACTCAATGGGGGACCTTCTGTTATCGAGTTATGCCCTTTGGCTTAAAGAACGCTGGATCTACCTATCAGAGAATGGTAACCACCTTATTACATAATATGATTCATAAGGAAGTAGAGGTGTATATGGATGATATAATCGTGAAGTCTAAGGATCGAGAAAGCCATTTTGAGGCTCTAGACAAGTTCCTTCAAAGAAATAATCAATATAACCTGAGATTGAATCCCCAAAAGTGCGCCTTCTGAGTAACTGCGGGAAAGTTGTTGGGATTTATGATCACTCAGAAAGGAATAAAGGTCGACCCGGGAAAGATTAAAGCCATCACGGAGATGCAGCCGCCAAAGACAGAAAAAGAGATTCGAGGATTCTTAGGTAAAGTTCAGTTTATCAGTCGATTCATAGCACAGTTGACCATAATTTGTGAGCCCATCTTCAAGCTTCTTAAGAAAGATGTGCCCACGAAGTGGAATGACGCTTGCCAAGAAGCCTTTGAAACCATTAAGAGGTATTTGAGCAACCCACCAATATTAGTTCCCCCGCAGCAAGGTGAGCATTTGCTACTTTATCTAGCACTCACTGAAACTGCAATGAGAGCTATGTTAGCTTAGTATCTGTCAGAATCTCGAAAGGAAAATGCGGTATACTATTTGAGTAAGAAGATGACTGACTATGAGGTTAAGTACGACGCATTAGAGAAGACATGTGTGGCATTAGTGTGGGTTACCCAAAAGCTCTGCCATTACATGCTATCTTTTCAAGTGTAACTCATTAGTCGCATAGACCCCCTAAAGTACTTATTGGAGAAGCCAATATTATCCTATAGAACATTCCGATGGTTATTACTATTATCATAGTTCGACATTCAATATGTAGTGCAGAAGTCAGTAAAAGGGAGAGCGGTGGCAGAGTTTCTAGCAGAGCATCCAACATCAACAGAAAGACCGTCTGAGTACCATTTTCCCGACGAAGAGATTCTAGAAGTAAGTAAGGAGCCTTGGAAAGTATTCTTTGATGGGGCTCATAATAAAAGAGGATATGGAATAGGCAGGTTGTTAGTCACACCGGAGAATAACTTGATACCATTATCTGTTAGGTTATCCTTCGATGCCACTAATAATATAGCCGAATATGAAGCCTGTATCCTAGCATTGGAAGCTGCCTTGGAGTTGGGTGTGAAAGAATTAGAAGTATATGGAGATTCCGCCTTGATAATATGTCAAACCAGAGGAGAATGGAAGACTCGGGATAAGAAATTATTACCCTACCATGAATATTTAGAGGCCTTGGTGAAAGAATTCCTTCAAATTGACTTCTTTTATCTGTCTAGGTTAAAGAATAAGTTTGCGGATGCCTTAGCCACTCTAGCATCCATGGTAGATATCCCTAAAGATGAAGGTGTAACTCCTCTCATTATCGAGTCCCGAGAAGAGCCAGCCTACTGTTGTGTTATCCAAGAAGTAGAGCCGAATGATGGAAAGCCATGGTACTGTGACATCCAACAGTTTGTAGAAAAAGGAGAGTATCCAAAAAGGCATCATCCATAGACAGAAAGACCATAAGAAGGTTAGCCAGCCAGTATATTCTGTGTGGGGGAAAGCTGTACCGGAGATCACACGAAGGAGTGCATCTGTTGTGCGTCAATGAACAAGAAGCTGAAAGGATAGTATTGGAAGTGCATGAAGGGGCTGGGGCTCCGCATATGAATGGATACATGCTAGCTAAGAAGATCGTGAGACTAGGGTATTATTGGTCAACCATGAAGAGGGATTGCCATCTACATGTCAAGAAGTGTCATAAATGTTAAGTGTTTACAAGTGGAAAACATCAACCCTCGATGCCACTCACTACCATGTCTTCGCCATGGCCATTTGCAACATGGGGTATTGACATCATTGGCAAGGTAACCCCCGCAACATCAAATGGACACGAGTACATCCTAGTCGCCATAGATTATTTCACCAAATGGGTAGAGGCTGCATCCTACAAGACATTGAATGCGAAGCAAGTAGCGAGGTTCATACAGAATAATATCATCTACTGATATGGAGTGCCCCACGAGTTCATCTTTGACAATGGACAACATTTCCGAAAAAAAAACCGAAGCACTCTTGCAAAAATATAACATCAAGCATCATCGCTCATCTCCCTATAGACCGTAGAGAAATGGGGCTGTCGAAGCAGCAAATAAGAATCTCAAGACGATCCTGAAAAATACTACTGAATCCTACAATGACTGGCATGAGAAATTACCATTGGCACTGTGGGGATATCGTCATTAGGTCATCAACAGGGGCTACTCCCTTTTCACTCGTGTATGGAATGGAAGTGGTATTGCCCATAGAGTTAGAAGTCCTGTCATTAAGGATTGCTATGGAGAGTCAACTGGCGGAGGTAGAATGGGTCAAAAGCCGGTACGAAGAGTTAGCTTTGATGGATGAAAGACGATTAAAGGCACTTTACCACATTCAGGGGTATCAAAGAAGAATAACCAAGGCGTTTGGCAAGAAAGTGGAGAACAGAGGTTTGAAGAAAGGGAATTTAGTACTAAAGGAGAACCGAGCACCGATCCACGACCCGCGAGGAAAGTTCAAGCCCACATGGGTAAGCCCTATCATCAGAGAAATACTGTCAGGCGGAGCAGTAAAGATTTCAGATATCGATGGGAATGAGTTCTCTCAACCTACCAATTTAGATCAATTGAAGAAGTACCACATATAAAAATAATAATAATAAAAAAGCCCGCTAGGTAGAAAACCTGAAAGGGCTGCCTAGGCAAAATTTAGGGCATTAAAAAAATCAAGCTTGCTAAGTAGAAAACCTGAAAAGGCTGCTTAGGCAAAAGTTAGAACACAAAAAAAAAAAAAAAAAAAAAAGTGGACTTCTTCAACTTGATTTACGAACTACGAAGACCTGATTCCCCAAATATCACAATAAGTTAGAGAAAAATGGCAAGAGAATGCATCAAGGACGGGGATACGTAGGCAGCCCATAAAGTTACTTTGGGTGCGGTCTATTTCTTGTAAAGACAACCAATATTGATTCAATTATAATTATTAAAGGAAATTTGTCAAGATTCTAATAAAATTGATATTTGTTCATCCATAAAGGGTAGAAACCTTTTGAAAGATTTATTACATGCCATGTATGTCCATATTTCCTACTTTCTTCAAATCTTACTTTAAAAAAAAATCCCTAGTTTACTCTAAAGTCCTCCTCGCTCTGCAGGCTTGGGCTTCATCTTCATTTTTCTTCTTTCTCTTAGTTGTCCTAACTTGTGACGCATCTTGTGGAACCTGCTGACTGAGCTGTAACTCGAGAATCATAAAAGAGACTTCGAACCTTGTCCCTTGTAGCCTGTACTTTTGAGCCCAAGCCTTGTTTAAGCCAAGCCCGATATCCCTCACCAAGCCTAAAAGGCCCATTGTGATCCCCTACCTGAATCAAACATAAACCTGAAGCCCATTTCTTCGTAACCCAAGATACTAAAGAAGGAGTAGCCACCTCTACCCCATGAATGTGCCCTTTGATAGGGAGGTTTGTTTGAACATGGCCCATTTGGCGAAGTATGGCGAAGTACGCGGGAAGCCCAGTAGAATGATTTGTGCTTTAAGCCCATGAGCTTCACCTGACAGCATCCCGAAGTGTGTAGCGCATACTCGTCACTACAGTCCCATATAGCCACATACCACTGAATATCTCTCCAAGTTAGAGAAGAGAAGAAGACGATCATGTCCTGAATCGAGCGACGCTCAAAAGATAAAAGCTTTCGCGAACAATAGTTATGGGACAAGTGTTTGGACCCATCAAGTGGAATGATCAGCTTGAGTCTCTCAACCAACCACATCTGAAGGAGAATAGTGCTACCCCTAATGCAAGAAGCAGAGTTAGAGTGAAAGTGGTCAAGCCCGTTCAGAGTCTCAACTAGCACCAGGGGAATGATGTTATGAGACTTCGACAATGGCAGAATAAGCTCACATATTTCAATGGGTATGAAAGTGGTTCCGTTCGAAACAATGAAACAACCCACTATGCATAGGACGAGTGCGTACTGGGTAAGCTTATGAAGAACTAGTGATTTTCCCCCTTCCCTCAAAAAAAATGAAGCTAGTTTGAGAAGATCAATGGATTTTTCATGGATATATGAAGAAGCTTCTCTAGGCAAGAGTTCAAAGAGAGAAGAAAATGTTTGGAAGTAACCTCTACGAATGGTAGGAAAGATGAAAGGACCACTAGCAGGGATATTCATTAAGGCACAAAACTCTTCAAATAAAGGACATACCTCTTCACAGTTGAAACGAAATACATGAAGATCAGAGTCCCAGAGGTGGATCACAGAGTTGAGAACTTTGTCTTCAAGTTTCACATGACAGAGAGAAAACCATGAAGTTAAACCGAATCGTGCAAACACCTTCTTGTCTTCTGCCTGCATTCTTGCTACGAATAGGTTGATGATCAATTTGAGAGCTTCCATTGTGTTTAGTGTGATGAAAGTGAGCATAGAGGTGTGTTTTTATAGCTTTTTGGCAAAAGAAATCAAGTTAGAGGCGAAGTAGGACACTCAAAAAGTCAAAAAACGTCAAAATAGTCGAAAATTAGAAACTAGGGTCAATGACCATCCCACTAGGGACTTCCAACCATCCCCTAGGGACGTCCAACCATCCATGGGAGGATAGTTATCCATCCCTGATCCCTAATTTCGCCTAATTTTGACTTTTTCAAGACTTTTTTACGCCCAGTTTAACTTTTCGCTCAATTTTCGTCAATTTTGACTAAATTTTGGGTTAAAATTGAACCAAAAAAGCAATTGAAACATATTTGTATTCTCATTAGGACATAATCACATAATAATCAGGGTTTTTAGTGCATACATAGAGAGAAATTACATAGAAAATCCTAAGTGGGCCTCCTGTAGGCCCAATAGTGCAAAGTCATCTCCGCCGGGATGATTTCCTTGTTCCCCGAGAACCCGATGCCTCGTGATCCCCTCTTGATCCATGGCGCTCCTAAGAAGGCTGGCTCGAAGCCTGCAAACCCAAAGTTTGGGTGAGATTGGTGAAGAATGAAATTGTTGGTGATTGAAAGAGTGGAGTGAAAGTTACCTGTTTTGACTCATTTTCTTTCAAAAATTGATTTGGGAAAGCCCATTTGATTGGGATTGAATGTTATTTGATGTGTGAATGAGAAATGAAGAGGAGTGATGCATACAAAGATGAGATTTGAGTGATTGTGAATAGAGAAGTTCACATAAAATAATGAATTTTTGGTTGAAAACCATGAGATATGAAAGTGAATGATGGAAATGATGTATGGGCAAGGTTTGTGATCATGAAATGATTATAAACAAGATTGAAATAATGAAATTGTGAAGCCCATGGAGGGATAGTGGAGATAAGATAGCCCATGGAGGGTTTGTGAGTAAAAAAGCCCACTGCGTAGGCCCAAGTCAATGAAAATTATGAGGATTGCATAAGATGATGAAAAATACACATGGAATGCGTATGAGAATGGTGATAAACAATATTGATAATGTTGTGGAATGCATATATTGGTGATAACATAGATATCAAGAAGATATTGGCAATTTGAAGAATATTGGAAGTATGTGTGTGACTTCCAAAAGAGTCGTAGACTCTAAGGATAAGATTGTGGTTATTGGAAGTATGTGTGTGACTTTCAAAAGAGTCGTAGACTCTAAGGATAAGATTGTGATTATTGGAAGTATGTGTGTGACTTCCAAAAAGAGTCGTAGACTCTAAAGATAAGATTGTGGTTTTTGGAAGTATGTGTGTGACTTCCAAAAAGAGTCGTAGACTCTAAGGATAAGATAATTGGAAGTGTGTGTAGGACTTCCGAAGATTGGAAACATGTGTGAGGTTTCCTCTTAAGATAAGATAATTGGAAGTGTGTGTAGGACTTCCGAAGATTGAAAACATGTGTGAGGTTTCCTTTTAAGATAACAAGAAGTGTGTGCAGGACTTCCGAAGATTGGAAACATGTGTGAGGTTTCCTCTTAAGATAAGATAATTGGAAGTGTGTGTAGGACTTCCGAAGATTGGAAACATGTGTGCGGTTTCCTTTTAAGATAATTGGAAGTGTGTGTAGGACTTCCGAAGATTGGAAACATGTGTGAGGTTTCCTCTTAAGATAAGATAACCGGAAGTATGTGTAGGACTTCCGAGGATGATTATTGGAAGTGTGTGTGTGACTTCCAAAAAGACTGTTGTCTCCCGAGATAAGATTGTTAAAAATATATATAAAAGTCGAAGACTCTAAAGATGATGATTGGAAGTGTGTGGAGGACTTCCAAAGATGATGATTTGATCAATATTTGTGATTAATTGGATTGATTTCCTCTCTTCTGTCGTGGCAGAAATGGGATGTCATTTTGTTTCGTTGATATTCACTGGCGAAGCCATGAACATCAACGAGGGGCTTCTGCAGACATCCATTTTTTACCATGAGTATGGTCATGAATGGTTGCATGTGTTTAGAGATAAAATAGTGTGTCAAAACCCTAAGTTGACAGTTTTACCCTTATGAGTAGCTAGATATAGGTCATTATCGCATGTAGGTTTTTAGGTTAGATCGATTCGGTTTTTTTTGCATTTAGTTTTTAGAGAGTCTAGGAGTATCCCTGTAAAGTTTCATGACATTCTGAGCCAGGCTTATAGAAAATAAGGCCTTTTGTGACTTGAAGGGCAGTAGTATTGTCCTTTGAATCACAAAAGCTCTGAATAACCGTTGATCTTGTCTCAAATTATCCCAAGACTTTGGCATGGATATTTAGGATGTGTTTAGTAGCTAAGTTGATCAATGGTAAGGCTTGTTAAGCCTCCTAGCTCATAATTGTCTCTCAAGGCTCAAAAGGCCCTTTCAAGCCCAGATTAGGGTTTCGACCGGAAGTGGCCGGGATTCGATCTTTTTACCAAACCAAAGCCTTCAAAACATTTTTTTTAAATGTTTCAAAACTTGTTTCGGGAAGAAGAAATGATTTTGAAAGCAACTGGTTAGCAGATTTCAAAACCCTAATTTAGGCCCGGCAGGCCCTAAACAGCTAATCGGTTGACTTTTCCCTAAAAATTTGACCTCAATCAATGCATTTTCACTTCAAACACTTCTTAAAACATGGAGAATCGAATCACGATCGTTTCAGCGCTTGAATCGTCGAATTTGGACTTAAAACAGGCCCGAAAAGCCCAATTTTGCCTATTTTCAGTGTTTTTTCTCAGTCAGGACTCTTATAGTACTTGGACTCTTCTAGTACTTGCCATGTGTCCAATTTAGCCTTGGGGACTTTGGGATGGACTCTAACACCTTGGAAGGCTGGTTTAGAGCCCTTGGATCATTCTTAAGGGATTCAAACTCAACCATTGATCAATTTCAGGCTTCCCTATAAATAGAGAGCCCTGAAATCAGTTTTAACACACAATTAAGCTTTAAAGAGTTAAGCTTGGAGAGTAGAGGCTTCAGCATTGCACAAGCTTCCCCCATAGCACTCTTAGCTATACTTTTGAAGTCCTTGGAGTTTGAAGAGAAGGCTTGTAGCAAGAGGGAAGGAAGCAAAAGAGGTTAGTAGAGTTGTTTAAAGTTTTTGCATTCTTCTTCTTCTTCTTTTTTTTTTCTTCTTCTTCTCATCTTCTGTGTCCATGTTGTGTTAGGGATCAGTGTTTAGGTTATGTTTTCATATTTTTTAGTATGCATGATAGGTTAGTTTATTTATTAGTATGCATAATAGGGATTAGTTTTAGGATTTGTTATATAATAATGCATGATTAGGATAGAAGTTTTGGTGTATCTTTTATTCTTTTTATTTTCTTCTATGATTATGGATTAGGTGTTTTATATGTTAGTATGCATGATAGGAATTATTTTATAGGAATGCATGTTTTAGTCTCTTAGGTTAGTAATCATATTAGGATGTTAGTTTCTTTGAGTTTAGCATTAACATTGTTCTTATTATAATTATTTTCATCACTTGGAATGATTTGATTGATATATGAATTGTGTTCGAGAGAGCATGCAAAGGTAAGTCCATTCCCTTGTGATTAAATGAATTATGAGAAATATGGTTATGATGCTATGCTTTGATGATAGTTTTAATGTGCATACTAGGTTGCATTTAGTGCATTGTTTACCCTCTTTATTCATTATTTTAGGGTTTTCATCTATATTTAAAATCACTTTTAAATCTGTCCAAGGTCTAAAAGTGGCTTTAAAGTGGATTAAAACTCAGTTTTTAGGTCCAAACTAACATAGAAACATACCTAGGTTCACATAGACAACTTAGATTGCATTTAGGACATTTTTCATGCATTGTTTGTATCCTTTGTTGCATTTTTTATGCATTTTCCAGAAATTCCAGCATGCATATAATTAGTATTTTAGGTATTTAGACTAACTTAGGACTAGCTAGGAACCCTAGGATTAGGGGGGTCACTTGACCTCGCTTAGGACTGTCCTTTGTTGTAAGAATTAGGATAGCAATTGAATTCTACCTAATTTAGGAGCCTACTTCGAGAACAACTCTAAAAGTAATTGATTTTGAAAGTGTTTAAAATGGAATGAAATTCGATCTTTTATGCAAAGAAAAGTGTTTCGATCAAACCCAAACTCTCGAAGCTAGAGTCCTAGATAAGATAAAATCTTTTTGGCTATATAGTTCAGTACAATAGGAGAGTCCTAGGTAATCGAACTACATGAACTTTGATCTTTATCAAGAAATTGGTAAGGTACGTAGGCAGTCAATAGGGCACAAGTCCAATCTTAGGTTGACTACGAGTCTCCTAAGGTCCTTAGGATTGTGTATACTTTTGTACTATCTATTATTATTATTATTATATATTATTATTCATATTTTGTGGTTGATTAGATAAATAGCATTGTTTTGATAAGATTTTGATAAAGCCCAAACTTAATTAGAAGACCTTTAATTAGGACGAGGTGGGTGCTTACAAGGAGTTCCTTGGAACCTTCTCACTTCGTAACCTAGCCCCCGAATCCTACTTTGATTCAAAGACTTGCCTTTTTCCTAAAATATGGAGTTAGTGTTTTATTAAAAATAAAACTCTTTTTGTGGTTTCCTTGTTCCCTAAAAATAAGGTGGCGACTCCCAGTTTTTTACAAACTCTCATCCTTTTTCAAAAACCCATTCTTGAGTGGATAATAGAGAAGGATAAACGTGGATAATAGAGAAGGATAATAGAGAAGGATAAATCGAGACGGATAATGAATAATCCACAATCCACTCAGACCTCAAAGTGAACGAGAGGCCTCCCGATCCCTCGGGATATTTAGGTTGGCTGGTTCACAAACAGCTCAATATTTTGAATCATATGAAATATCCATAAACAAATGCGATGAATCTACATTTTATATACATTGGTTCTTTATGAATCTAAAGTCACAAATACAATTCTAATAACTATAACCAATCATTACAAAATTTAGAATTAAAGCAAACTATATAGTGTTCTTTCTCTTCAAAAATCAGTGCAAAAATAGTGTTTTCACTGTCTTTATTTGTTGTGTTTTCACCGATATAAAGTTTTTACTGACAGTAGATAATGAAAACACAACTGTACATAAAAAATATTCGTCTTATAAAAACAACAATGCACTGAAAATGACTAGGGAATTCAGCGAAAAACTAACCAATCAAAACAAAATTTCGGATCAAAGCAAACTATATAGCGTTCTTTCTCTTCAAAATCGTTGGTTCTTTTTCTGCATAAATCATAAAAAAAAAGTCACCTAATCTCAATAATAGTTTAATTACTTTCTTTTACCTGCTTATAAGCTTGCCCTGTTCTCACGTTCCAACTAAAACGAATCCAAAACCACAAACTCTCAAAACAACTCACAAACAAAACAACGAATGCGAATCTTAGGACAATAAACTTAGAAAAAACCACTACAAATCTACAATGAAGCAATGCAATCGATAGAAATTATAGAAGAAATTCGAAAACAACTAACCAATGCTAAAATCAATCGATGCTTCTTGATAATTTCTCGTCGGATGTCGATGCTTTCTCGTCGATCTTTTAGAAAATCCACAAATGCGATCAGAAATCGATGCTTTCTCGCAAGACGTTTCTCTCTGCATACATGTAACTAACAAAATACGGAAACTTGCATATTTTATACAAAATATAATAGGAGGGTAAAAATGTCATTTAAAAAAAAATTCTAAATCTGATTATTAATGTCCGTAACAGTATACATCAGTCTTTAATGATATACTCTATAGAAATTAGCAATGTTATTAAACCCGGACCGGACCGACTGGTTCAACCGATTGAACCGGGAACCGGTCTCCTCTCCGGTTGGTTTAACTCACAAAAATCCATTTAAGTAAAAAACCGATCAACCCGACAGCTGAACCGGTTAAAAAACTGGTCAACCCGTTTGTTTTTTTTTTAGGTGCTAAAATGACTAAAATAGTCCCAATTTTTTTAAAAAATCTCTTAAAGCCAAGAAGGCTAAAAAGGAAAATTAGTCCAAAAAAATTCCAAATAGCAAAAAATAATCCAAGCACCTAATTTAATAATACAATATTCTTATCTTGCATTTTAAAAAATATATATAATAAAGATTGATCAATAGTAATTATCAATTTTCAATTTTGATGACTGCACATAAATTCAAATATATGAATTAATTGTACAAACATTTAAAAAAAATTATTATATTTTGAATCATTTACTGCTTTTATTCTAATAAATAAATAATATATTTATGACGTTACGGTTCAATCCAGTTGATCTGACGGTTGAACCGGTTAACCTTTAATCCGATAACTTTTTCGGTTTGATGAACTGTCTGGATTTTAAAACAATGAAAATTAGGGAAGTCTTGATAATTTTGCCTAAAATTTTTAATTTCATTTTTTCAAATTCGTTCCAGTATAGATAAAGAGGGCGTATTACCCTTTTAACATGTTCTGTTCACATTCTGATTCGCGAGAGGACCAAGATAATAGATGACTGAGGAAGGGATTGCCTGAATTTCAAATCTAGTAGTGGTATTTGCACGGAAATTAAAGTTGGGGCATTTCTGTCAAAAAAAAATCAAATTTAATTTCCTTTTATTTTTTTTTACTTTCAAAATATTATAAATTAATTAAAAATTAAAAAGAAATGAAAAATGAAAAGTGGTTCACTTTAGCATAACCCCTCTCTCTCTCTCTCTCTCATCGATGGTGCTGTGGGTGGAACTTTACGCAATCCCATTACCGTTCACCGAGCCATCAAAAGATTCCCCGGTTCCACCCCCTTCCTCTTCTCCTATTCCTCCTCTCTCTCTCTCTATAACATCTCTTCAACATTTCATCTCTCTCTACCCCTGCACATATCATCGGTTTTATCACTTGCCCTGTTGCCCAATCCATTACGGAAAACCGCGAAAGTTCTGCTCATGAAAATCCCCCTTTAAGGTCAGTTTCCCGTTTCTTCTCCTGGGTTTCTATTATTTCTTACTCTTGTTTGGAAACGAAGGAAAATAAAAAAGAAAAGAAAAGAAAATAAAATAATGTTCAGTTGTCTACACACACATATACTCCCGCCCCTCTCTCTCCCTTTATATATATATATATATATATATATGCATGTATGTATCTTAATTGATACGTGGATCCAACTCTGTTTCTAATAATTGAACAGAGTGGTATAATTTGGTGTTTCTGAATTTGGATTTATTTATTAAGAATTTGACAAGGGAAGAAAAACATGGGCAATATCGGAAGTAGTAGCGTGAACGGCCGCCGCCGACATGGAAGCAGGCGGAGCCACCCACCGCCACCGCCACCACAACCACCTCAGCCTGAAATTACGGCTAGCAGATACGTATTTGCCGCGGCTACACCTTATCCTTCGCAGTACCCTAATCCTCCCCATTACTATCAGTATCCGGGTTACTATCCCCCGCCGCCGCCGGCGACGCCCGTCCCTTTACCGGCTCCATATGATCACCATCACCGTGGCGGAGCTCCTCCTCACATGGACCCTGCTCATGCCAATTGGGTCGGTGGCCGCTATCCTTGTGGCCCCGTTATGCCTCCTCCCGCCCCCTGTGTTGAGCATCAGAAGGCAGTTACTATACGAAACGATGTTAATCTCAAGAAGGAAACTTTGCGGCTCGAGCCCGACGAGGAGAATCAGGGAAAGTTCCTTGTTGCTTTCACATTCGATGCTACAGTTGCTGGGAGGTAAAGTTTTATCTATGTTTAGTTCAGGTTTTGTCAAAAGGTAATTAGTTATGCTTAAACCAATGTTTAGTATTTGAATGGAATGCTATTTGATTATTTGGGAACTTTATGCTAATAAATTTATTTTGCGGAAGTGATTTCATTTCTAGACTTTAAAATTTGGATTTGTTTTTTGGTTTGATTGATTGGGTTTTAACTTTTAAATTTCTTTCCCTTTTGTTTGTCATCTGATTTAATTATTTGATATCATTTGAGGGATTTTTTATTTGATTAAGTCGACTTAAGCTTTGGTTGTAGAGGATGTGCATCAAGTGATTGCTATGGATTTACTTGTGTTGTACGTTATTTTATGACTTCTAAGTATTTCTTCCATTGGACTGGAGGTGGCTCTATGATTTCATTTCTCTTGGTGCAATTTTAGGTTTGTGAATTTTCTGGACTCTTGTGAGTTGTGATAGTCATAATCAGGTCATTTAAGGCTTTTTTACATTTCTGCAATTTAATGATTGAATGGCTCTTTTGACATGGATGCGTATGGAAAATTTTGATTGAATGGTCCTTTTGACAAGGACACACTGAAAATTTTCATTGCAACATAAGTACAGGGGTAATAGATTGATGGGGTTTTTCTGCAGTACATCTCTCTCCAAGTTTGAACATCTAGTTGGATATTATTTGGCACCAAAGTTTATCCCTTATAAGTCTCCTTACTGTAAAATGAGATGAATAAGGTTCCCTAGAAAATAATAGGATTGATAAACCAAGTCAGAATCTCTTAACTTGCCTGGGCTGAAATAAATTTTTTTTTTTTCTTTTTTAGTTTTGGTTATAATATGTTTAGAAAGTTCTAAGCTAATTGTGCAGAATTTTAGCCGGAGATGGAGAGATGCCTTAATATCTAAAGGATCTAGGATACGATTAAGACCAAATGTATGGAATATAGCTTTAGTTAAACTTGTATTGGAAATTTGGAAAAAGTGAAAGTTGATGGTCAGGAAAAACACAAACTTGGGTATCTGACTGATTTTGTTAACTCAATTTGATCATCTACAGGGAGGGAGAGATTGAGTACTTTACCCATAAACTAGAGCTGGATGGATGATTAGCAAAATACAGTACAAAAAACTGTTTCTTCACAGCAATTTCTATAAGCTTCATGAAATCGGAAGAATGAGAAATGATTCATTAGAAAAATGAAAATGAGAAAGGATGTTTTGTTTTGAGTTCTATCCCTTCTTCCATTCATGCTTCCTGCGTCCATCAACCATGAGTTCATGTTAGGCATTTAATCTGTTAATTCAAAATGAGTAGACATTTCCAGTTATAGTGCCCTCACTATTTAAAAGAACCAGGACTGCTTTTCCTTTTCTCTTTCTAAAACCAATGTACCCTGATCTATGTTCCAAGAGGAAGACCTCATATACTCGCTCAATATATAATGATGGGTATATCATTCACCTCTGCTTGTGTGTGTTAAGGACAGGGCATTAATAAAATATACATTTTTTATACATATAATTATATTATATTATGTACCATCACGTACATCATTCCAAATGCATCCCTTTATATCATTTTTGAAAATCTTAGTCAAATTGTTCATAGAGAAGATAGGATACAAAAAGAAAAGGAAGAAGAAGAAAATGGAGGTAACAAGAGTGGTATCATCTCGGTGACGTGTCAGAGGAGTGTCATATCTTACACCATGGTGACTCCTCTAGGGAAGTGTCTGTTTTTCTTAGACGTATGCGCGTGTTGGAGGGGAGGGGTAACATTAGCGTATAGCTGATCTTTAATACAGTCAGGTAGATCATAAATAATAAAATCAATATTTGAGGCGCATCCCTCCTTAGAAATAAGATTAGCAAAGAAGCTGGCTTCTCGTAAATGCAATTATGCAAACCTGCTGTGTGGTCCTTATCTGGTTCAGTAGCCAATTACAATCTATGATGCAAGTGCTTATGAAATGAAAACTGGGAAGATCACTTTGGCTATGATGAACTGCTGCCTGAGCACCCATATCAATTATGAAATTATTTAGGCCTAGATGATTGGACTGAGAGGCTTCTTTTCTCAGGGCCCAAAGCTCGTTAACAACGTTAGTATCCATCCCAATACTTCACAAGAAGTCTATGATCCAACTCTTGCAGCAATCCTTGATAAGATCTCCTCCATTGCTCCCAGGGTTGCCCACAGCTGAACCATCAGTATTCAGCTTGTACCAGTTTGCTTCTGGAGGTATCCAGTCAATGTACTGGCATTCAGATCGAAGTCTAGACCTTTTAGGACCCTCGCTGTAAAAGACTCATGTTTGTCAAGAACATAATGATTTCGTTGTGCCAAAAATTTCAATAGGAGATGGGAAAGAGAATATTCCAGAGAATTCTGAAGACGATGAGGAGCTCTGGCTCATACACATTTGTCTTGTATCCAGTCCTTTAGTGGAAAGGGAAAATAAGAGGTAAGGTCATCAGATATCTCTATATCAGCTCAAAATTGTTGACATGAAGACATTCTTGAAGGACATGGCAAGGGGACTTCAGAGACATATGGTGTAAAGGACTGATATTATCCTCAAAGATATATATTGAAACCAGAAGATTCTTGGTGGCTGTACGTCCATGCATGCATAGCCAGGGAAAGTATCAGATTGTAGGAAGGGTATGGGCTGCAAAATGCCACAGTAAATTGACAAATGCCCTTGCAATTTCACTTTCTTCAAACATCCTCATGTATATAATCTTTCTGGTTTAATTGTGTTGCCACTACAATTGATGTGCATTAAGATATATATCCTGTTGTTACTTATCCGAAGATTAGATATCCTGTTGTTGACAAATTGTACATTAATATCACAATCTTAATAACGTTTGCCTTTTCCAAAGGCTTTGATATCCTTTTTTTTTTTTTTGTTTTGTTCTTTTTGGTAGGGGGAAGTTTTCTTATTATTCATAATTTTATATTCTATTGAATGGAATGTTGCATTATTACAACATGGATTTTTGTGGAGCATCTTATGGCAGTGCTTCCTTTGGCAAGATGATTTATCATTCAGTTATGCTTGCATGCTCACCTGCTTGGTATTTATATTATTTTTTTTCCTTTTGAATTGGCATCTTGTTTTGTCACTATGGAATTTGTTTACACTGAGGTCCAATGAAATTTTTTCAGATACACAATTACTGTCTTAATTTATTTTGAAGTTTCCCTTTGAGACCTCTTTCCATTGCCTATATCTCTCTAGTGTTTCTCCCGTTTCAAACGGTTCATTTTTCTTTGTTTTGCTTGCTTTGCAAACAGCATCACCGTTATTTTCTTTGCAAAAGAAGGCGAAGACTGTAATTTAACACCAACAAAGGATAGCCTGTTTCAACCAGTGACAGTACATTTCCAGCAAGGTCTGGGCCAGAAGTTCAGACAACCCTCTGGATCTGGAATTGACTTCTCAATGTTTGAGGAGACGGAGTTACTGAAAGAGAATGGCATGGATGTGTATCCTCTAGCAGTGAAGGC
The DNA here is from genome assembly GCA_017140935.1 of Hamamelis virginiana. Classification (NCBI taxonomy): domain Eukaryota; kingdom Viridiplantae; phylum Streptophyta; class Magnoliopsida; order Saxifragales; family Hamamelidaceae; genus Hamamelis; species Hamamelis virginiana. Next base: position 20,885 of record JAESVK010082324.1, read on the forward strand.
AGAGGCATCCCCAGTTAATCAGAATGGATCAGATGGAAACCCAACACCTGGAACTACAAACTCACAGATTACTCATGCAGTGTTCGAGAAGGACAAGGGTGAATACCAGGTGAGGGTAGTGAAGCAGATTCTATGGGTGAATGGGATGAGGTATGAGCTGCAGGAGATTTATGGAATTGGAAATTCGGTTGATGGTGACTTTGATGGGAATGACCCGGGAAAAGAATGCGTGATCTGCCTTTCTGAACCACGGGACACAACCGTTCTTCCCTGTCGGCACATGGTAAATGCATTCTTTTGTATTTTTCTTTTGGAGCTCTAATTAGATGAAGAAACATGAGGAAGCTGTGCCTACGAGCCAATGTTTTCAATCTTGACAAAAGTTTACCCAAATTGATGAGGGTTAGGTTCAACAATCGTTGGAATTCTCATTGTACAGTCAATCATGGCAATGCACATCATGGTGGGAAAGGGTTGTTGCATTCATTTTACTTGGTGGACCAATTCACAAATTCCACTGTTTTTGCTTTTCCTTTACCCATTAAATGACAACAGTCTTCTCCTTAGTGTGATTTGACATGCAAGAGCTGACAATTGCAATGTTTCTGGGGGAAAAGAGTGTTGTGAGATACCGAGTCCAAGTGTGTTCAACCTGAATTTCCTTGAATATTTTGTCAGCCTGACTTTTGCTTCCTACAAGCATTTCTATTTTTGGTATAGAATGTCACCAATCTGTGACATTTTACATGCATCCCAATAAATTCACTCTTGCCAAACTTATGGTCATTTACTCAACCTGAATGTAGAAAAGCAGTTAATATCTTGTTGATGACTTACTATTGGATGGGTTTCTTTTCTTCGTGCAGTGTATGTGCAGTGGCTGTGCAAAGGTTTTAAGGTTCCAGACAAACCGTTGCCCAATTTGTAGACAACCGTTTGAGAGGCTTTTGGAGATAAAGGTTAGCAATGGGCCTGATGAGTGAAGAATGGATGAGGTCCTGCCTCAACAATGATGTAAAGTTACATTGCTCTATTTTTTTTCTTATTTTGTTTTTCCTTCTAAATTTTCTTGCCCCCACCCTCTCTCTCTCTCTCTCTCTTTTTTTTTTTTTATTCCTGGTTTGTCAATAATCAGGCTGGAAATTATAATTGATTTGCAGTTTGCCTTGGATATAATGCTGTATTTTTAGTGGGTGGGCATTGCACCGGCAATACTATAAGTAAGCAAGTGCCTTTTGAATGCATGCAGTAGTGTTTGGTTGCATTTCCTTTGAATTTGTATCATTTTATATATAGATAATATAGTAGATTTGGTTTGGCTCAAGGGAATGTTGATTTGAAGGTTTTCTCTATTTGGTTGGATTATGGAGTGGCTATTTGGCAGTGTTTGTGGTGGAAAAACTTTTCTAGGGGAAAATGAGTGGGGCAAAGTGAGATCATTGTTAAATTTGCTGCATAGAGAACAGTAAGTCAGAGGGCTTGATTTCTTATTCTTCTTCTTTCCTTTCTTTTTTTCTAACAAAATAATAGTAATAATAATAATTTTATTTTATTTTAAATTTTGTTTTGGCAACAATTGTCCAATCTGATTTATAGAGAGGAGCCATATGGCAACTCTAGCCTTCCTGGTTCCATGTTGTGTGTGGGTGGGGTAGGAATTTGGGTGTTTGTGGGCTCTGCGTGCCTTACATCGATCTGAGTGTTAGGATGAACTTAGAGTGTAGGCTTTATTAATTTTGATTGTTTGCAGTTTGCAAGGTATTTATCTCTTCCTCTTCATTTATTTATATTTGATGGATAGCAAGTTTCTTGTTTAGGTACAATTTGGTAGTGACCTTTGTTTTTTGGGTACAGTATGAACAGGAATTAATACACAACACGTCATTTTATGCATCTCCATCTGCATCTGCATCTGCATCCATGTTTATTTATTTATGAGTTTTGCAATTCTGTCTCTAAAATTTCTGGTAGAATTTGGACTGCAATATGTCAATTTGTTGTGTTGGAAAACGATTGAAATTTTCTGTTAGTACGTATGATTCAAAATTGGCCAGGCTATTCGTGGATTCCATGAATTTCTGCAGTATTTATTTGGCCTTTAGTCTATAGACTTGATCTTTATCCTAATTAACAGAGCTAGAAGCTGGGGAACGCAAGTCTCTATACCATGCGTACCGGCTAAAAATCTATATCTATATCTATACTACTTATAAAAGTTGGAATGTTTAGAAAAACTTTTGATTACCAATACACTCCTACTAAATGCTAATGATACTTTTACTCATACAATTTCAATTATTCAAAATCACTTTAGATGCTTGCTTAACTTCTTTTCATTTAATTTTCTATTCCAAGTATCTTTTCTATTATCCATTATTTTTCAAGCCTTTTTAATTGTGTATGATCCTTTTCGAAATAAAATTTTCTCTACTTTAATTATATGTTCTTTTTATATATTATATTATATTATCAATATCTATTCCGGAGTATGTTATAAGGTGAACTTTATGTAAAGTGGCCTCCGTAAATTGCGTGAAGTCACCACCATGGGGAGTTTGTTTTAAGTTGAGTAAAGTGATTTTTGTAGGACCAATTGCACGATAAATTTTAAAAAAATTGACTATTGGATTATGTAAACTTCTTATGAATTTCATGTTCTCTAATTTATGAAAAAATCGATTCATTTTTCATAGCGACATCTTTCAGGAACTTTTTGTTGGATCACTGTGACTTTTGGCGAACATGAAAGTCATACGAATTGTGGTTAATCCAATAGTCAGTTTTTCAAAATTTGTTCTAGAATTGGTCCTATGTATGTCATCTTACACAATTTTGTATAAGATATCTCAGTGCATCTTATAATAGATTCGTTGTTATATCTATACTTCTCTACTTATGGGTATGTACCCATATAAGCTTATATGAGGATCTGGACTTTTAATTAATATGGAATAAGCAGAGGTGCTATGGTCAAGTGCACATAATGCATCTCTTGCATTAGGTGCCCTATTGTAGAGCTACTTGCAGTGCAAAATTTTGAAAATTGACCGTTGGATTAGAGAGCCCTATAATGTATGTTAAGTCTACCAAAAATCACAGTGATCCAATAGTTGGTTTCTGAGAAAACTGACAGCAAAAAAATGATAATATTTTTAAGAACAAAAAAGTCACAGTTTTTCAAAGTTACATTTAAAAAAAAAACAACTGATGGATCACTGTGATTTTTGGCAGACATAACATACATTATAGGAGTATATAATCCAACGGTCAATTTTTCAAAAAATTTACCGTAAGTGGCTATACAAGAGAACACCTGATGTAAGAAGCATCAGGTGCATATGATATTAGAAATTCTGATGGAATAAGTAATTTAAAAAATTATCCGTTGAATTAGATATTCTTATTACATGATTATTGCAATTTGAAAATCTTACAGTTGATCATACTGCTCAATATATTCTCATTCCCTGTCAGGGAATTAAAGAAATGTTGGGGAAGATGTTGATGAAAGAAACTATATGCTCTCATCCAATTACAAGTGTTCAATCTTTTTTTTTTCCCAAAACTCAATAGGCTATATGTCAACTTGAATATCAAACTCACATAATCAAAACCCCATGGATCAGAGCTACGACTTGCAGTCTCGCACTAGGGTTTTCTCTTTCCGTCAATATTTTTTCTCATGTCTATCCTCTATTTTACCTTTTTATATTTTTCTTTGATTTTTCAAAAAGCAAGTACGATTTACTTCTATATTTCAAGGTTACAAAAAACATCCATAGCATACGAATTCTTTTCAACTTTATTTTATTTTATGATCAATGTGAAAAACTCTTTTACAGGAAATAGAACATAACAAAGACACTATTGTCACATGGAAGTAATTTGATAAGATTCTATTTCCACCACGTAAACTGCTAGTAGCACTCATTAATTAATGATATTTTTATTTAGGGTGATTCTATTTGCACCCAAAAAACATCTCTCTACGCCCAGTATTATTATTATTATTATTTTTTTTACACCCACATTAAAATTATAATTATAATTTTTTTTTTCTCACCCTCCATAATTCCTAATATAACCCAAATCCAGCCCATCTTAAAATTATACTTTCTCATTATACTCACCCTCTATTACATGCTTCTACAAATACAACGTAATTAACAAATTCAACTCTCTTCCCAACTCTCTCTCATAGGATGATCACCATCTCTTATTCTTTCTCCATCTTCTTCTTTTCCTCTTTCTTTCTCTAAAAGCCTCCATCATATTGTCATTCCTTTTTCTTTTATTTTTTCTCTATTGTTTCACTAGTTCTAGAGAAATCTGACAATCTCTTGTTCTTTCTCTTACTCTATTTGGCCATTAATTATAAAATAATAGCCTAAAGTGTTTTGAAAGACCGAAAAAATAAATAAATTAGAAAGCTTAAACCTATACAAACTATGGGGTTTGATATTCATACATGTTCTTTGTACATCTTTCTTATTCTTCTACTATTTGTTAATAAATTCAGTTTACTTCAGTATCCCAAAAGATTATTAAAAAATGGAAATAATGATAAACCTAAGAAATTTGTATTGAGAATAAACCCTATAACATATGTTTGAAGAAAAGAAGGCAAGCTAATCTCTCTCTTTTTTTTTTTTTTCTTGACAACAAACTAATAAAAAACTTAAATTATAAACCCTTTTTAATGGTAAAATCCTCTCACATGACCACTTAATTGTCCATGGTCCTGAGAGTGTTAGGTTCTAAGAATAGAGTTTTTGTAACCGTTAAGATGGAAAAGAGATGGTGGGTGTGAAAAGAAATTTAGATATATTTAGGTATAATATTGTCATCGAGTCTTTGTAGATTCTATTTTCATAGTGCTTTCATTCGCTTTCTTCCCGTGGTTTTTTCCAATTTGGGTTTTCTACGTATATTGTGTGTTGTGGTTGATTTCTTTGTTGGTTGTAGATATTTGATTATCAAGAAGAATGAGATGATATTATTGTTTATAGATCCATTTTTATAATTACTTATTTTGTTATGCTCATTCTAATGCATACAATGTGTTTGATATTTGTTATATGAGAATTTGTTATTGTTGAAATAGTTGAAATAATCCAAATTCAAGAAATTCATATATCAAGTAAATTGGGGGCTTTCGGATTTTTCATGAATTATTACTCTTCTTTTTATATTTATTCTAAAAGTATCCATTAAAAGTGAGTTGTATTGTTGGACTATTATTATTATTATTATTATTATTATTTGGATTTATTGATAATCAAATTAGATGAATAAAATATAGTTTATATAAATTTTCCTATTTAAAGATGTACGGCAATATACAATATAGTTTATGTTAATTTACTAGTATACGGATTAGGTAAATTTACTTGTTTGAAAATCATATTAGATGTATATAATATATAAATTTACCTATTAGAAAATATACAGAAATTAATGCATCCTTTTTTTTTTTCTCCTTTTTGGCAAATATCAATTTTGGAAAAAATTTAAAATCAGGATGTATAAATGAGAGCAAATCCGTCATAAGCTATATAATTTATCTATTTCATAAACCAAGTTTTCTATAGGGGTTTGAGTATACAACCCATATCCTAGGGGGTTTTTGGTTAAATACCCCTTAAATAATGGCTCACTTTCTAAGAACCACCCATTGACAACATATTAAATGGGTCGAGTAATGCTATATATCCCAAAATTATCCCAAAAAATAATCCCAAATCAATTTTAACCTTTATTTATTATTAATTAAAGAATTTGCTAAAAAAAAGAATGGTTAGATCAACCGCCACATAATTTGGGATACACTTTTGGGACAATTTTTTTGGGAGATATAGCATTTTCTTAAATGGATCACATAATTAATTTATTATAGATAATTAATTAATCATATAAATTTCATTATATATTATGTGGCTATCACTTATTGGCTTTCATCAAATATTTTTAGGAGATATATCATTTTCCTAAATGGATCACATAATCAATTTTTTGTTCCCCAGACAATTTCCATAGGATGGCGAGTTTTGTGGTGATCACATATAAATTTCATCAAATATGTTGAATGCTTTATAAGACCTGTCGCTAACCAATATATATATATATATATATATATAAGTTAAAGAATCCCACTTTAATTTGCTATAATCACTTTTCATATTAAAATAAAAATTTTGATAGGTGGAAACATGATTTGAATATAACATTTAAGAGAGATGTAAAAGAGAAAGAGGAAAAAAAAAAAAAACTAACATAAAGGTCTTAATTTCTTTCAATATAATGTGCAGGAGTCTGACAAATATGTAGCTACATACGACTGCCTTCCACTTTTAGTTGATCTTGATGATGGTCAAAATTATTCACAACTGAGATCGAGATTTGGGCCAGGCCAGACCACCTCATAACATTGCAATTTGCAAGACTCAAGAGAGAGCGGATGTTGACACAGCCTTGAATTATAAGCCCACCCCCTCCAATTTTTATTTTTTACCGTTTTATGAAAAATACATTGTTTTTAAGAAAACTAGCCGAGTAATCCACTAGAAAACATCATTTTGAACAACTTTGTAGAAGAAAGTTTTTCCAAAATCTATCATTTAAGCAGACTTTTTGGCATTTTTTATGAAATATTTTGTAAAAATAATAAAATGATCAAAAAGTCTACTTAAATGATAGATTTTGGAAAAACTTTCTTCTACAAAGTTGTTCAAAATGATGTTTTCTAGTGGATTACTCGGCTAGTTTTCTTAAAAACAATGTATTTTTTCATAAAACGGTAAAAAATCAAAATTGGAGGAGGTGGGCTTATAATTCAAGAGTGTGTCAACATCCCCTCCCGACTCAATATTGTGGTTTCATTCAGGATCATGTAGGGATGGGACCCAAAGTGTCAAAAATTAATGGACGGCCCCAAACTTAAGTAGGCCCACTTCAATTCAAAGAAAGTTAGAGCTGTAACATAAACAAGAGCTATTTGTGTGGGGTTTGATATTGGCTGAATAAGAAACTCATTTTAGGAGTCTTTTTCTTATGATATTAGCTTTTTAGCTAATGTAAGATGAATATTTTGAAAAATCTGCCTATGTATGACATGCATGCCGAAAATCACAGTTATTTCATCATCGGTTTCTAAAAAATGGACGGTGAAAAACTATGATATTATCTAACGGTCATAGTTTTTCACATACTATATTTTAGAAACTGACTTTCAGATTACTGTGATTTTTGGCATGCACCACATATATACATTGAAAAAATATCTAATCCAACAGTCGGTTTTCCAAAATTTTCATCTTACATTGACTAAAATGCCAAGTCTTCATATAAGAAAGTCCTCATAAGAAAATTATTCCTCATTTTAGCTCGTTATGGACAGCATCAACACCTGTAATAATATCAAACTCGTGGAAGTCAAGTTAGCCTAAATTTTAAGTGCGAACTGAACTTTCTGTATTGGTATCTGATTTTTTCATTTTTTTTTATTTACTACAACATGAGGTATGTTAGGCTTAAGGTTTGAGCCAACACTGATTCCAAGATATGGGCAAAATTATTTACAAATCCCATTCATCCTATAGTCAGAATATCAAAATTCAATTTTGAATCTTTGATGGCGTATTCCTTAACTGCCTACATTAGGTTAGTGGGTTGATCTAATAATTATATCATATATGGTAAGAAAGTTAGAATGAGGAAGGGGTTGATATTTAAAGAGCTTATCAATAGTCAACTCGATCCAAAAGGGCCTCGAGAATGAGTCCGACCCTTAATGTTGGTTGGTCACCAAATTCATAATATCATGTAGCTTGAAGATAAATATGAAGCTTGAAGATGAAGATGATCCAACAAATAGCTGAAGCCGAATAGGAGACTACCACTTAAAAATCTATAAATAAAAGCCTAAAGATCAACATAATCTCTCTCATTCTCTCTGTAGGGATGGGATGGGACCCAAAGTCTTAAAAATGGACGGCCCCAAACTTAAGTAGGCCCACTTCAATTCAAAGAAAGTTAGGCATGTGCTCTTGTAGTAAAATGGCATTATGGCAACAACACCCTTGTCCCTTCCATACGGACCATACCCTCAACTGTGAAGCTGTCCAATCTCTACTACAGGATTTACTACTGATCGATCCAGTCCCCTATCACTTGTACGCACACTTTTCTCTTCCCATTTCTACTTTTCCAGCATGCTGAAGAAATCGATCACTTTTGGACTTATCTGAGACCGGCAAGTCCGATCCAATCCCACCTTCCTCCCTCCTTTTTTTTTTTTTTTTTTTTTCCATAGTCAGTTATAATGTAAGCATAGAAGAAATGAAAAAGATAGAAGCAAGTATCATATATTCAACAAAGTTCATCAAAACTTCAAACCTAGCTCGATCAACTTGGAGGCTCCTTAATTTATTTACTCAATTATTTTGCTACTTTAAGAAGATTGAG
>JAESVK010082325.1:0-15293 GCA_017140935.1 Hamamelis virginiana
ATATGATTTGTTTTCTTGAAATATCTTTGAAAAAGATTTTCAATTGGAATTTAATTCTAAAGATAAGAATTGTTTAGAATATTTGGATTTTAAGAAAGTCTTTTAATTTGAAATGATTTCGAATAAATGATTTTAAACAAACAAAAACTCTCGAAGTTAGAGTCTTGAATTAGGTTGAATACCTTTGATGATGTGATCGATTACAATAGAAGAGTCCTAGGGTAGTCGAACTACGTGGACTTTGATACTTGCTAGGTGATACTAGTAAGTTACGTAGGCGCTAATAGGGCTCAAGTCCTCCCTAGGATGCCCGTAGGGTATTCTAATTTTTTAGGGTTTGTTTGTATATATTTTTTTATTATTAATATAACTAATATAGATAATGCATTTATGTCACTACTTTATTGGTTGATTTAGATTATTTAGGATTGTTTGTAATAAGAAATTTAAATAGCCCAAATAAATTAGAAGTCCTTTAATTAGGGCGAGGTGGGTGCCTACAAGTGAAAGCTTGGAACCTTCCCACGTCGTAACCTAGCCCCCGGATCCAACTCTGGTTTGTAGACTGTCTTTTCATTGAAAATGGAGTTTGTTTTGTTTTGATTTTAAAAATAAAATATTTTTCATGGTTTCCTTATTTCTTAAAAATAAGGTGGCGACTCATTTGTTTGTTTGTTTTCTAAACCCCCTAATCACATCGCCCGGTGATGACGTGGACTCACCCCATAAAGGCCCCGTCACGGAGGCTGGTCCACAGAACTCGCGACTCCGCTGGGGACATCGAGGGCTAAACTTCATTAATTTAATTGGGCTATTTTAATTTCTTAAATTAATTAAAATCAACCACTTGCATTTGTGTGATTGTATATCATTTTAGTTATATTAGCTGCATGTCATTGTGTGATAGGACGAAGTTGCCTTGCCAAACGATGGTCTAGTCCTGATCCCTGTCTCCACTCGACACAAGGGCAATCATGACGAAACCATCAACCTATTGTCAAGTACCCTTCGGGGTATATCAAAGGCCAGTCAGTACTGTTTGACCAAGGCGGCATGCCATGTGTCACATGTGGTTAGGTATATTGATTGGTCTACAATAGGAACCTTTATACCTACCCTTTGCATTAGTCCATGTAGACAGCCTGTAAGACACTCTACCCCACAGTGCTTGCACACACCTGTTATGCTGCCAAAATTTCGACACACAATTGTACTGTTATGCTGCCGAAATTTCTTTTGGTATTTAACTGTACCGTTATGCTGTCAAAATTTTCCTTGACACATACCTACGCCGTTATGCTGCCAAATTTCTTTTAGCACATAATTGCGTCGTTATGCTGCCGAAATTGTCCCAATTTGATGTGAGCCTTGTTTGTGAATGCTAGAACTTAGGGATATGTCACCCTTAGATAAACTTTGATATTTTTAATATAGGCCCTTTATTTTAAGGATTTTGATCCTTAGAACGAAATGACTATTTTGAGAATGGAAGAGAATATTCTAAAGGTACATACCCTTTTCTGTGATTAGGTTGTTTTGGCTTGTTTTGACTAAGACCTTCGATTCAAAGGAAAGTGTCCCAGGAATGAAGGACTAGTCATTGGAATTGCTCTTTGAGCCCTGTTTGGTCAGTCATGTTTTATTTCCCTATTGGTGATTTCGATTTATTTCCTAATTTCTAAGGAAATGCCCTTGTGAAATAGGGAAGTGAATTGGAATTATAATAGGACGATTTTCTCCTCTATCTGAATTTTCTATTTGGATAGCACCTCTTTGATAGTCTGTCGATGGGTTTTGAGCATCATGAATTCTTCCCTTTTTTCTAAAAAAACTCATTTCATGGTGTAGAATTCTGGCCTGGCGTCGTGATTCTAGAGGGCGTCTTTTCAGTATCGAACCCCCAACCACACCCACAATGGCTGACGGAGAATCCAGCACCACTGCTACAGTGTTGAATGCAATCATGGACCGAATTGATGCCCTGGCCCGTGAGACTGAACAGATTAAGAAAATGTCCCAAGATAAACAGATCAGTACAGATCAGGATAGGGAGGCCCACTTAGAGAACCCGAAGAGTACTTCTGATCCACCTATCCCGGCCCAAGTTGATGACAATGTCAAGGCCCAGTTAGGTGTCAAGTCTAAGCCCATCAATCTGGATGGCGAGCCCGATGGATCTAGGTTCCTCTCTGGGGATCCGATTATGTTGTCAAGTAAGGTTAAAGCCTTAGAGAAAGCCCTGAAGGGGATGCGTCGGTCTGACGACATGGTTGATGTTACTTTTTATTCACTATTTCCCAAGGCTCGTAAGTCGTTCAGTTTTAAGATGCCTGAATTAGAGAAGTTTGATGGGATAGGTTGTCCTAAAACCCATTTGAAGATGTATGTGAGGGCGATGCAACCTCGTGGAGCCGATGATGAGCTGTTGGCACAGATGTTTCATGAATCACTGAAAGGGTCAGCCTCGAAGTGGTTTTTATCCCTAGATGAGACTAAGTTGAAGACATGGGAGGATGTTTGCAATGAGTTCACTAATCACTACAAGTACAACACTGAGATTGATGTGACTCGTAGGGATCTTGAGACTACTAAGCAGGAACCGAGGGAGAGTTTCTCTGCCTTCATTTCCAAATGGAGGGCGAAAGCTTCGCAGATGACCCATAGGCGTACAAATGATGAGCAGGTGCAGATGGTACTGAAGAGTCTCTTGCCTATCTACAACAAGTATTTGTTCTCCAAGTATTTGTTCTCGCAGTATTTCCCTAACTTCAAGGCCCTTGTTATTGCCGGTACTCAAGTTGAAGATGCTCTGGTTAGTGGGGCTCTCAAGGCCGAAGAACCTTTCAGAAACCGCTAACCACCTCTCAACCGCAAACCCAACCTTGAAGTCAATGTCATCGCCCAACCTATTCAAGCTACCCAACCAAATCACTCATTCCAAGCTAGAGAGCCAACCCGCCAGTTCACCAATCTATACATGTCCCTAGAAAGTGTCCTTGAAAAATTGAAAGCACGTGGTCTCCTTACTCCTTTGGAACCCCGGCCTCTTCCAGATCATTTGCCCAGAAATTTCAAAGAAAATGAGTATTGTCAGTTCCACCAATCTATGGGCCATCACACCAACCAATGCATGCGCCTTCGCCATGAAATCCAAGACCTCATTGACAAGAAAGTCATTGCCCCACCAAATCCACCAAGTCAACCAAATGTCACCAGTAATCCTCTCCCAACCCATGTTGTACCACCGCCAGCTCATATCAATGCCCTGGGCCTCGACGACCCAAAAATTCGTCACCCAATCCGCCCATATATCCCACTCAAAACTACCCTAATTGAAGCCTTCAACCAAGCTCGGTCCCAAGGCCTCATTACCCCACTCATACCCCGCTTCCATAAGCCTTTTGCCAGTACCACAACATCTTCGGGCATGACACAGAGAACTGCAGAGTTTTAGGGAAACTGGTTCAAGATTTACTTGATGATGGAGAGTTGTATCAGCCTGAAGAACCTGTACAGCCTGAAGAGCCTTTACAACCTGAAACTCCTAAGGAAGTGCCTAGAAGTGGGAATTCTCAACGTCAGTTGAAGGAGAGGTATCTAACGGAGACCCGGAGGTCGGATTGTTAGGAGAGTCAAGTGGCAAGTTTGATTATTATGTACTCTATCCGTCAAGGAAGATTTTTGATGAACCTATCTTTCCTACGGGGTGGGATGATTTGCCTGCTGAAGTTGAACCAGTTATTCCTTCTTCACCCGAAGAGTTGAGTCAGGATATCTTGCGGGAACAGTTTGAGAATAGGACCTCCTCAGTTGCCAAAGTCACCCTAGAAAATGGAGAGATTGTCTATTGTACTACTTATCCCAGATTCCCATGGGTTGATTCCAACAAATGGCCTAGTTCTGCCTATGCATCCACTGTTGCTAGTGATTTGATTGGTATGATTGAGTGGGAGGATCTCATGAACACACCTGAAACCATAGAGAATCTGTGGGCCAGTGATGAGGAAGTAGACCATCTGACTCGAGGCGGACGCCATTTCAAGCCAGCTCATTTGGAAGCCAGTAATTCGTTTGGAGAATTAGAGAAGGGTCAGCGATCAGATGTCATAGAAGAAGATGAAGAGATACTGAAATAGTTGAAGAGAACACAGGCTAACATTACCATTTGGGGATTGCTCATGGCTTTACAGAAACACAGGCAGACAGTGCTTCGTTTGTTGAATCAGGTGCAGGTTCCTATTGATACGTCCCCTGAGGGTTTGGTAGGTTTGGTAAATCCGGTTCATCATGGACCGTCCATCTCATTTACTGAATCTAACTTACCCAAGAGTGGGAGTAATCATCTGCAGGCTTTGTACATCACAGTAGATGTCATGGGAAAGAGAATTCCCTCAGTTTTAGTCGACAACGGGTCAGCATTGAATGTATGTCCACTCAGTACTACTACTACATTGGGGATTGAACCATCTGAATTTTCGCTATCAGGACAGACTGTCAGGGCTTATGACAACACTCGCAGAGAAGTTGTGGGAATGGTGACTCTTCCAGTTGTTATTGGGCCAGTTGAATTCAAAATTGATTTTCAGATCCTAGATGTGCCAGCCAGTTTTAATCTGCTTTTGGGAAGACCGTGGATTCATCCGACTGGGGCTGTACCGTCGTCACTTCATCAAAAGATTAAGTTTCCTTATCTGGGGTCAGTGGTCACTTTGAAGGGAGATATGGAAATGAACAGAAATAGTCGAGTGCCAATCTGTGAAATTAGCCAGGAGTCGTCAGAAGTGTTACTTTCAGGGTTCGAGTATATACAGGCTATCGAAGGAGAGCCCGAGCAGAAGGAGTTGATACCTCTTGATTATAATCCTCATGGGAATCTGCACGTAGGACAGATCATGAAAGGAATGGGATTGGGCCGAAGGTTGCAAGGCATCGCTGAAGTTTTGAAGTACCCGTCTGCTATCCATCCTTATGGGCTAGGCTATCAACCCACTAAGGAAGATAAGAAGAAAATGGCTCAAAAGAAGAAAGAAAAAGACTCCGCAAGGGCGAAAGGACGAACCCCTGATTCAACCCTTGAGCCATACAGACTAACTTTGAATGGGGCTTTCGTCAGGGAGGGTGATGACTTTCCATATTGTGGTTTTCCTGGACCGTGCTACCTTGAGGATCAGAAGATCAGTGTACCTGGGTTTGAGATTTTCTTCGGTGATGAATGGGGCTCTCTTACTGCTTCAGTGGATGATGATATTGCTACTACTGAGACCCGTAAGAAAGAAAAGGATTGGGTTGAAGACCTTGATGCTGGTGCCATAACAGATATGTTCGAGCAGGCGGTTCTATGTCTCGAATTGCATACTTATGAAGTCGAGGCGATCTATCCAATTGAACCTACAACTCCACCTTTACCAAACTGGGGCTTTGAAGATTGTCCTTTCATCCATGATTGTGAGGAGATCGAGTCACTTCCACCCGATGATAACTTGTAGGTGTCTTCAGTAGAATAGGATTTCCTGCTTTTTTTTGTAATAGTGTAGGATTTCCTTGTTTCCAATAAAAACCTCAACCTCATTTGTAAGGAGGTACGAGTGTCAGTTTGTTTCATCTTCTGTGTTCTGCTATTCAACTTTCAAATAATAAAAGAAATATTCATTCTCTTCTCATCTCTCTTGCAGTGTCTCTTTTTTGTCATCTCTAGATTTGTATGGCATGAATATAGACCCGCGTGAGAATGTTCCTCCTGAGCTCGATGAGCAACATGGAAAGGGGCACGCTCAACTTAACATGGATGAATTAATTTCAATCAATTTAGGGACGGATGAATCACCTAAAATAATTAAAATTGGATCAACACTGTCGCCACAAGAGAGAGAATCATTGGTAGGGGTTTTGAAAGAGAACATTGAAGCTTTCGCATGGTCGTACCAAGATATGCCAGGCATTGATCCAGACATTGTGCAGCATTTCATCCCCACTAATCCGAACATGAAGCCGGTCAAGCAGAAGCTGTGGAGAATGAAGCCAGAATGGGCCTTAAAGGTTAAGGATGAGGTGGTCAAGCAGATAAATGCCGGATTTTTGCAAGTAGTGGAGTACCCAGAATGGTTAGCTAACATCGTTCCAATGCCTAAGAAGGATGGGAAAGTATGAATGTGTGTTGATTTCAGAGATCTCAATAAGGCGTGTCCTAAGGATGATTTCCCTCTGCCTCATATAGATGTATTGGTTGACAACACTGCTGGCCGTGCACACTTATCTTTTATGGATGGTTTTTCGGGTTACAACCAGATCAAAATGGCTTTCCAAGATATGGAGAAGACTGCCTTCATCACACAATGGGGGACATTTTGTTATCGGGTTATGCCCTTCGACCTTAAGAATGCTGGCACGACATACCAGATGATGGCTACCACACTACTGCATGATTTGATTCACAAGGAGGTGGAAGTGTACGTAGATGATATGATCGTGAAGTCTGTGGATAGGGAAGGACATTTAGCTGCTCTGAAGAAGTTCTTTGAAAGAATCATCAAGTACAAGCTGCGTCTGAACCCTCAGAAATGTGCCTTTGGAGTGACTGCTGGAAAGCTGCTTGGTTTTATGATCACACAGAGAGGGATAGAGGTAGATCCGGGGAAAATCAAAGCCATCATGGAGATGCAACCACCAAAGACAGAAAAGGAAATCCGGGGATTTTTTGGAAGAATTCAGTTTATCAGCCGTTTCATAGCTCAGTTGACGACTATCTGCGAGCCGATTTTCAAGCTGCTAAAGAAAGATGTACCGACTAAGTGGAATGAGGAATGTCAAGAGGCATTTGATACCATCAGAAAGTATTTGAGCAACCCACCAATACTGGTTCCCCCACTACAAGGTGAACCGTTATTACTCTACTTAACTGTCATCGAAACCGCGATGGGAGTTGTGTTAGCTCAATATCTTGAAGAATCCTTGAAAGAGAATGCCATCAACTACCTCAGCAAGAAGATGACGGATTATGAAGTGAACTATAGTGCTTTGGAAAAGACATGCGTGGCATTGGTATGGGCAACTCAAAAGCTTCGCCATTACATGATGTCTTTCCAAGTACTCTTGATCAGTCGAATGGACCCATTAAAGTATCTGCTTGAGAAGCCTGCTTTGTCCTATAAAACAGCGCGGTGGTTATTGTTGTTGTCAGAATTCGACATTCAGTATGTACTGCAGAAATCAGTAAAAGGAAGAGCTATAGTAGAACACCTGGCAGAATGTGCTACTTCACAAGCAGACAATGGTAATTACCAGTTCCCAGATGAGGAGATCCTTGTGGTAGAGAAGAAGGTGTGGAAAGCGCATTTTGATGGAGCATTGAATAGGAAAGGATGTGGCATAGGAGTTTGTTTGGAGACACCTGAAGATGTGATGATATCTGTGGCAGTGAAACTGAACTTTAAAAGAGCTCGAAGTGTACGGGGAGTAAAAGAGGCTTGTATACATAGCTGAGTATGAGGCTTGTATTTTAGCCTTAGAATTAGCATTGGCCTTGGGAGTAAAAGAGCTCGAAGTGTACGGGGATTCAGCCCTTATCATATGCCAAACTAGATGAGAATGGAAACTAAGGATGAGAAGCTGCTGCCATATCACGATTATCTAGAGACACTGGTGAAAGAATTCCGTCAAATAAAATTTTTTTACCTGTCTAGGCAAAAGAACAAGTTTGCGGATGCTTTAGCCACTCTAGCATCCATGGCAGAGATTCCAATAGAGGGGGGAATAGCACCAATGATCATTGAATCTAGAGAAGAACCCATCTACTGTTGCGCCCTAAGGGAAGGAGAACCAAACGACGGGAAGCCGTGGTACCATGATATTCAGCAGTACTTAGAAAAAGGGGAGTATCCGCCAGAAGCATCCTATGTTGACCGAAGAACTTTGAGAAGGTTGGCTAGCCAGTTCATCTTGTGCAGTGGGAGATTGTATAAAATGTCTTTTGACGGTGTCCATCTCTTGTGTGTAATAGAAGATGAAGTAGAGCAGATTATTCAGGAAATACATAGAGGGGCTGGGGCTCCACACATGAATGGGTATTTGCTTGCGAAGAAGATTCTGAGATTGGGTTACTATTGGTTGACCTTAGAAAGTGATTGTGCTAAACATGTTAAGAAATGCCATAAGTGCCAGGTGTTTGCAAGTGGTAAGCATCAGCCATCCATGCCACTCACTACCATGTCATCACTATGGTCATTTGCAACATGGGGCATTGATATCATCGGCAAGATCACTCCTGCGGCCTCGAATGGGCACGAGTACATATTGGTGGCCATAGATTACTTTACCAAATGGGTAGAAGCAGCGTTGTACAAGACTTTGAATTCTAAGCAGGTTGCCAAGTTCATACAGTGCAAGATCATCTACCGATATGGAGTGCCACGTGAGTTTATTTCAGACAATGGGCAACATTTCAAAAAAGAGACTGAGGAGCTTCTTAAGAAATGTGGTATAGTACATCACCATTCCTATCCTTATCGTCCGCAGACTAATGGAGCAGTAGAGGGAGCTAACAAGAATTTAAAGACCATTTTGAAGAAGACCACTGATACGTACAACGATTGGCATAAGAAATTGCCTCTGGCATTGTGGGGCTATCGCACATCCATTAGGGCGTCAACTAGGGCTACGCCTTACTCGTTAGTGTATGGTATGGAAGCAGTGTTACCAATTGAGTTAGAGATACCTTCACTAAGGGTAGTTATGGAAAGCCAACTAGCAAAAGTCGATTGGATGAGGGATAAATATGAGCAGCTGTCACTAATTGACGAGAAGAGATTGAAGGCCCTATACCATGTTCAAGGTTATCAGAGAAGAATAGCTCGAGCATTCAACAAGAGAGTTAAAAACATGAGCTTAAAGAAAGGGAATTTGGTACTCAAAGAAATCAGAATGCCGATTCATGATCCAAGAGGGAAGTTCAAGCCAAGTTGGGTGGGACCCTACATCATCAAAGAGATATTATCAGGCGGAGCTGTGCGTCTTATGGACATAGATGGGATCGAATTCTTTCAGCCTACCAATTTGGATCAATTGAAAAAGTATCATGTATAAATAAAAATAAAAAATAGTAAAAAAAAAAAAAGCCCGCTAGGTAGAAAACCTGAAAAGGCTGCTTAAGCAAAAATTAGGGCAAGAGCTCGCTAGGTAGAAAACCTGCAAAGGCTACCTAGGCAAAAAGTAGAGCATCAAAAAAAAAAAAGCTTTTCAATTGATCCCATGAACTACAAGGACCTGATTCTCCAAGTATTCAAAACAAGAAAGTTGAAAGTTTTATGAGAAAAAATATTCAAAAAATGGAGATATGTAAGCAGCCCATAAAGTCACTTTGGGTGCGGTCCAATTTCCTATGGCAAAACAACCCAATGTTTGTTTTCGATTGCAATTATTTGCAGTGATTTATTCAAAACTAAAAAGATAGAATTCTTTTATTCATGAGATAAAGAGAAACCTTTCAACGGTCTATTACATGCCATATGATTCTAATTCCATTCATTCAAAATAATAAAAAGCATGGGAAATGTGTTTCGAAAGTTCATCAAATCCTTCGTTCCTTCCTTGAAGTTTCTTCAGAGTCATCATCTCTTCTTCTCTTGTAAAGTACTACTTGTAAAGCACTAGGTGGAAGTGACGAAGTGTCCCCTCGCTCTTCAGATGAGAAACTTTCAATAAGTCCTGAAATCCTAGCCTTCCTTTCTTATCCCCGAGTACCCATATCCTGAGATAACCATTGTTTATAAACCTCATCCAGTTCAAAAGGCCCATGAGAGAAATCAATGTGAGTTGTGCGTAATACAGATGGCCACCTTGACATCAAAGCCTTTACCACCGATGGAGAGATCGCCTTGGAAGTGTAAGTATGCTCTGAGAGAGATGAAATTGTCTGTTTGGTCCCCATTTGGCGAAGCAGTCGGGTTGCCCAATAGAAAGAGGTACGCTTCAATCCTACCAAAATCACCGCAGAATAACATGGAGAACGAAGCAGATAATGGCCAGAACAGCTCCAGTCATGCACATACCACTCGATGTCATTCCAAGAGAGAGTAGAAAGAAAAGTCAACCATTCTAGTAAGGTACGCTCTCGATGTAGGGTAATAGCACGGCGATGATAGGAAGCATGGTAATAAGTACCGGTGGAAGGAGCGATGAATTTGAGCCTTTCAATCAACCACATTTGGAGTAAAATGGGGCTACCTTCAAAAGGAGTTTTGGGGTCGGTGTGAAGTTTGTTAAAGCCATTCAGAGTTTCGGCGAGGACCATGGGCATCATGTTTTGTGATGTAGAAAGGGGTAAAACTAGCTCACACAATTCTAATGGAACCAGGAAAGAGCCAGTACAGAAGAAAAATTGCCCGAGAAGGCATAAAACTAAAGCATGTTGAACGGGCCGTGAAGTGGTGAATTGATTCAAGCCGGAGTGAAGAAAAGAAGTAGCTAGTTTTAGAAGATTAAGATTGGTACCTTCGATGAATGTAGAAGCATCTCCTTCAGGGATCTTAAGAAGAGAAGCGAGAGTTGTTGTGTACTTACGCCGAATCTGTGGGAAGATAAAAGGTCCTTTCAGTGGAATAGACATGATCGCGTAGAATTCCTCCAACAGTGGGCATATTTCCTCAGCGCCGAAGTTGTAAACATGAGTTGTGGGATCCCAAAAGTGGCTTGCAGCATTGAGAAACGTGGTTTCTATCTTGATTTGTTGAAAAGAGAAACATGCATTCAAGTTGTAGCGAACGAACACCTTCTTGTCTTCCTTCGTCATTCTCGCCATGAATCTTTTCAAAGCCTAGGGAGAGCCTCCATGATGCTTAAAACTATTGTAGAATGGTTGTAGAGGCTGCTAAAGGTTCCTTTTTATAGGCCTAGGTCAGGTTTGAAGAGAAATTAGAAACTGAAAAGGCTAGAAATTGGAAACTGCTCAAAATAGGCAAAATAAGACGGGCCATTACGATGACCGTCCTAGGCAGGACGGCCAACCGTCCTAGGGTGGACGGCCAACCGTCCTGGCTTGGATGGTCACCAGGATTTGGCCACCCAATTTTGCCGATTTTGCTTGTTTTCGATTTTTTTTTCTAGTTTTTGTGCATTCGGGGCCCCGATTTTGATTTTTGTTTCTAGTTTTTGTGCATTGGTATTAGTTCAATCATGATCAAAAGTGTGAGAATTAATAGCAGTGAATGAGTTTTAACAGTGCACATACACCATAAAAGTGAGAAAACTTGTTTTGACACAAATGTTTGCAAATTACATATGGTTTTCAAAACGAAACCCCATGTCTCATAAAAGATTGGTCAATGTCTTCGAGAGCTCCTCCTTATCCCTCTGCTAAATCTCTCGCCAGCTGAAGAATGACGTGGCGGGTCAGGTGCCTGAAACAGTGTTCACGGTTTGATCAGTTTGTGAAAATGGAAGGAAGATGAATTTGAGAATGTGATATGAAGTTACCCGTTGACGAGTGAGAGCGGAAGTCCTCAAGCTCATCCTGCGAAGGTCACTCCTCATAGCGGTGGTAAGATCGATGTAATCCTGACAATACTCTCGAGGAACCTATCAAGAAGGAAATGATGTTAGTGTATCTGTGGGCATGTATGTGTAGTTCTTTGATTCAGTGGAAGACTTACTTGTTCATAAGATGGATCTATGTGATATCCCTCATCGACTGAAGGTCGTGAAATAGTAGAAGTCACAAAGTTATCTTCAACTATTAGCTCTATATTCCAGTCTGCAGGCTGCAAGGCAGGAGGCCTATTTGTCTCTTGATCATCATCACTAGCAGCAGCTCTAGAGCTTTGACCTCAGGAACGGCGACTCTGTGGACATAAAGAGGAAGTTTTGTGATTGCATTTATAGAGATGAAAGAAAGTGTTATATTTACATACCCTCTCAGGCAGTTCTCCAGTCGCTAAGGGGCGCATCAAGAACTGTTGACAGAAGACCTCATAGCTCGCATTAGAGAAAAGGAAAGCGAAAAGATCCACTCCTCTCTTGGACTCTAATAAGGCCTCACCCTTCAGTTTATCAGTGTGACGCATATTTGCAGGAGGCAGAAAAGGCACCCTAGCTGCATCCATGTTTCCATAGACTTGGCGACAGACTCTTTCACCTAAGTACCAATATCTGCCAGCAGGCCCCTCAAATAAGATTCGCCTATGTGTTAGGAGTACGCTCTGCGTGTGGGGGGAAGCCAAAGTAGTCCTCCAAGTACCCTATGGGTCCCAGTTCACCTGAAGAATATGAAGAGTATGAGAGTTGAATTTGGAAGATTTAAGAGAAAAACAATGGTTTGAGATTTTACCTGTTCTGCAGTGAAACCAGCAAGGATAGCCTTGGCAGCGGCATAATCATACCTATGGAGGTTGGATTTTTTCCTGTGGCATGGATCAAAGCGAGCTAGAAATAGCCATTGCTTAACCCCCTCTTTCAAGAGAGGACAACCAAGACCCAAGTAGATGAAAGCCCATACCTGCATGAAAGAAAGATCAAGAAATTGACAAAGATATAGAGAGATTTTATTGAAAGACACCAGATGAAATCAGTACCTGCCATATGAAAGCCAAGCCGCCGAAGTCTTGAGCAGCATCTCGTGATTTGTCACTCATGGAGCGGTACATGGTCGCTAATGCCGCTCCACCCCAGTCGTATAGGTGAACATTATCCATGTCCTCCAAACTTTTCAAGAAACCTAGAGGGGCTATGTCCTATGTACCCACAAAGAAAGTGCATGAAAGCAGATACAGAATGAATGCTCGGGCAATATCCTCAGGTTCCCCTCCCTCCTCTTCACTTTGAATGCTGAAGTGATTATAGAGCCAAGAACGCCTGACTCCTTTTTTGGTTAAAGGAACGTCTTTGATGCCTAGGATGTTTAGCAAATACTCTTCATCGGTGTGAGCTTCTTCATAAAAAGCGAGCGGTTGGCCTCCAATAGGAAGTCCTGTAATCATGGTGAAATCGAGTGGGGTCATAGTCATTTCCCCAAACCCGAAGTGAAATGTGTTGGTGGTGTCCCACCAGAGTTCAAAAAGAGCTATCATAGCCATTCTATCCATGTTGTCGAGCCAGAGAGAATCTAAGAAGAACTTGAAGCCTGCCTGCTCTACAATGGCCTTGGCTTGAGGTTGACGTGTCTCCATTAATTCCCACTATTTGATCAATTTACCCAGGGAATATCGTGTACGAATTTCGAAATTGGGCTGCATAAGCACATTTGTGTTATATTCACATCAAAGAAAATGTTGTTATTTCTAAAGGACCTTTGATTCAAATGCAATGCAAGCATGATTATTGATTTACATATCATGAAATGAAGTAAAATTTATGCTTTGAATGAACCAAAATTATCAATACTTTTTCAAAAGGTTTTTACAAAAAGATGTGTGCATATTGGATGATACAATTTATTATCAAAGGCATGGTTGGTGTCACCAAAATCCAAAGTGTTTCAAATTCAAAATTGATGGTGTTTTAATCAAATTAAAAATCATAGAAAATTTTTGAGATACTTTACTTGACATGAGATGACTTGTAAAGAAGAAAATGGATGATGGTGCCATTTAGGCATTTTATCAAACATATGATATGCATATTTTCAAAATGATATTTTCAAATGTAATTGATCATGGCAAATACTTTCTAAAATCCTACAAAAATCATTGAAACATGATTAGGATACGTTTGATTTGAAAAATCAAAGTTTACTTCATTGAGGCATTTCATCAAACACTTGGTGTGCACCATTGACAAGCTTGTGAAGCTATGAAATGGGGCTCCCATGCTTTTCCCAAAGGTTATAATGATATGAAAATCAACAATCACAACATGCAAACAAGCATTTCTATTCAATCAATTGCATATGAATCAAGAGTTATTGATGAGATTTAACTTACATTGTCTTTGGAGTGAACATACGAAAGATGTGTTCTAGGCTCCAAGAGTAGAGATGGTGGGTGAGAGTCTCCATATGATGGTGCCTTGTATCTAGCCTTGACTTCCAAGAATGGATATTTTGAATAGGATGGAGGAGATTGATTCCTATCCATTTTTGAAGAGAATGGAGTATGTGGGAAATAGAGAGGTTCACACCAAATGGAAACAAGTTGAAGAACTGGAAAAGATGAAGATGATTTTGTGTTGGCAAGAGTGCAAACCAAAGACTTGGTTGAGTATGTATGGATTGAGGATCAAAAGTTAGGGTTTTGGGTGACACATGGTGACCGTCCTAGCTAGGACGGCCAACCGTCCAGTCCAGGACGGCTAGCTGTCCAGGCCAGGAAGGCCACCAGTGTGTCCCTCTTTGATTTTCTCAAATTTTGTTTTTTCGATCGAATTTTTTCAAAATTAGTTCATGTTTTGCATGAAAATTATCACTAAATGATGATTTTGGATGATGATTTTGAAATGATGATTTTGAAAACATTGTATTATGGGAGAAGTACCATATAATTGAGGATGTGTTCATGTGGGAGGTGTACCGTATGAACAATGAGTTTGAAGTTGTTTTATGTGAGACATAAAATAACGATTTGAATTGTCTTATGTGATTTGAAATTATTTTATGTGAAACATAAAATGATGAGGTGGGATTATTTTATGCGAGACATAAAATAACGCTTTATATGGGAGATGTACTATATAATTGATGATATGTTCACATGGGAGATGTACCGTATGAATGATGAGTTCGAATTATTTTATGTGAAGCATGAAATAACATTTTGAATTGTTTGAAATTGTTTTATGTGAAACATAAAATAGTGGTTTATATGGGAGATGTACCATATAATTGATGATATGTTCATATGGGAGATGTACCATATGAACAATGAATTTGGATTATTCTATGTGAAACATAAAATAATGGTTTAAAAATGTTTATATAGGATAATTGGAAAATGAGTTTTCCAAGAAGAGTCGTTGACTCCAGGGATAAGATAATTGGAAGCGTGACTTCCAAGAATTATTTTCATTCCGAGTTTATTCAGGAAATAGATTCCAATGATAGTGAGAAGTTGGTTTGATCGTCCCTCCTTTTGTTGTGGCAAAAATGGGATGCCATTTTGTTTCGTTGGTATTACATGGCGAAGCCATGAAACACCAACGAGGGGCTTCTGTGGACACCCCATTTTTACCAATTATTTCTACCATATGTTCATGCAAATGATTAACTAGAACAGCTGATCATTTGGTGAGGAATTGGCCTTGTAAAGACCAAATTACCTAAATTGTCCTTTTCTGAGGAAAAGGACAATTCATTATTTCATGTGTACATTTGG
>JAESVK010082326.1:0-15292 GCA_017140935.1 Hamamelis virginiana
ATATGATTTGTTTTCTTGAAATATCTTTGAAAAAGATTTTCAATTGGAATTTAATTCTAAAGATAAGAATTGTTTAGAATATTTGGATTTTAAGAAAGTCTTTTAATTTGAAATGATTTCGAATAAATGATTTTAAACAAACAAAAACTCTCGAAGTTAGAGTCTTGAATTAGGTTGAATACCTTTGATGATGTGATCGATTACAATAGAAGAGTCCTAGGGTAGTCGAACTACGTGGACTTTGATACTTGCTAGGTGATACTAGTAAGTTACGTAGGCGCTAATAGGGCTCAAGTCCTCCCTAGGATGCCCGTAGGGTATTCTAATTTTTTAGGGTTTGTTTGTATATATTTTTTTATTATTAATATAACTAATATAGATAATGCATTTATGTCACTACTTTATTGGTTGATTTAGATTATTTAGGATTGTTTGTAATAAGAAATTTAAATAGCCCAAATAAATTAGAAGTCCTTTAATTAGGGCGAGGTGGGTGCCTACAAGTGAAAGCTTGGAACCTTCCCACGTCGTAACCTAGCCCCCGGATCCAACTCTGGTTTGTAGACTGTCTTTTCATTGAAAATGGAGTTTGTTTTGTTTTGATTTTAAAAATAAAATATTTTTCATGGTTTCCTTATTTCTTAAAAATAAGGTGGCGACTCATTTGTTTGTTTGTTTTCTAAACCCCCTAATCACATCGCCCGGTGATGACGTGGACTCACCCCATAAAGGCCCCGTCACGGAGGCTGGTCCACAGAACTCGCGACTCCGCTGGGGACATCGAGGGCTAAACTTCATTAATTTAATTGGGCTATTTTAATTTCTTAAATTAATTAAAATCAACCACTTGCATTTGTGTGATTGTATATCATTTTAGTTATATTAGCTGCATGTCATTGTGTGATAGGACGAAGTTGCCTTGCCAAACGATGGTCTAGTCCTGATCCCTGTCTCCACTCGACACAAGGGCAATCATGACGAAACCATCAACCTATTGTCAAGTACCCTTCGGGGTATATCAAAGGCCAGTCAGTACTGTTTGACCAAGGCGGCATGCCATGTGTCACATGTGGTTAGGTATATTGATTGGTCTACAATAGGAACCTTTATACCTACCCTTTGCATTAGTCCATGTAGACAGCCTGTAAGACACTCTACCCCACAGTGCTTGCACACACCTGTTATGCTGCCAAAATTTCGACACACAATTGTACTGTTATGCTGCCGAAATTTCTTTTGGTATTTAACTGTACCGTTATGCTGTCAAAATTTTCCTTGACACATACCTACGCCGTTATGCTGCCAAATTTCTTTTAGCACATAATTGCGTCGTTATGCTGCCGAAATTGTCCCAATTTGATGTGAGCCTTGTTTGTGAATGCTAGAACTTAGGGATATGTCACCCTTAGATAAACTTTGATATTTTTAATATAGGCCCTTTATTTTAAGGATTTTGATCCTTAGAACGAAATGACTATTTTGAGAATGGAAGAGAATATTCTAAAGGTACATACCCTTTTCTGTGATTAGGTTGTTTTGGCTTGTTTTGACTAAGACCTTCGATTCAAAGGAAAGTGTCCCAGGAATGAAGGACTAGTCATTGGAATTGCTCTTTGAGCCCTGTTTGGTCAGTCATGTTTTATTTCCCTATTGGTGATTTCGATTTATTTCCTAATTTCTAAGGAAATGCCCTTGTGAAATAGGGAAGTGAATTGGAATTATAATAGGACGATTTTCTCCTCTATCTGAATTTTCTATTTGGATAGCACCTCTTTGATAGTCTGTCGATGGGTTTTGAGCATCATGAATTCTTCCCTTTTTTCTAAAAAAACTCATTTCATGGTGTAGAATTCTGGCCTGGCGTCGTGATTCTAGAGGGCGTCTTTTCAGTATCGAACCCCCAACCACACCCACAATGGCTGACGGAGAATCCAGCACCACTGCTACAGTGTTGAATGCAATCATGGACCGAATTGATGCCCTGGCCCGTGAGACTGAACAGATTAAGAAAATGTCCCAAGATAAACAGATCAGTACAGATCAGGATAGGGAGGCCCACTTAGAGAACCCGAAGAGTACTTCTGATCCACCTATCCCGGCCCAAGTTGATGACAATGTCAAGGCCCAGTTAGGTGTCAAGTCTAAGCCCATCAATCTGGATGGCGAGCCCGATGGATCTAGGTTCCTCTCTGGGGATCCGATTATGTTGTCAAGTAAGGTTAAAGCCTTAGAGAAAGCCCTGAAGGGGATGCGTCGGTCTGACGACATGGTTGATGTTACTTTTTATTCACTATTTCCCAAGGCTCGTAAGTCGTTCAGTTTTAAGATGCCTGAATTAGAGAAGTTTGATGGGATAGGTTGTCCTAAAACCCATTTGAAGATGTATGTGAGGGCGATGCAACCTCGTGGAGCCGATGATGAGCTGTTGGCACAGATGTTTCATGAATCACTGAAAGGGTCAGCCTCGAAGTGGTTTTTATCCCTAGATGAGACTAAGTTGAAGACATGGGAGGATGTTTGCAATGAGTTCACTAATCACTACAAGTACAACACTGAGATTGATGTGACTCGTAGGGATCTTGAGACTACTAAGCAGGAACCGAGGGAGAGTTTCTCTGCCTTCATTTCCAAATGGAGGGCGAAAGCTTCGCAGATGACCCATAGGCGTACAAATGATGAGCAGGTGCAGATGGTACTGAAGAGTCTCTTGCCTATCTACAACAAGTATTTGTTCTCCAAGTATTTGTTCTCGCAGTATTTCCCTAACTTCAAGGCCCTTGTTATTGCCGGTACTCAAGTTGAAGATGCTCTGGTTAGTGGGGCTCTCAAGGCCGAAGAACCTTTCAGAAACCGCTAACCACCTCTCAACCGCAAACCCAACCTTGAAGTCAATGTCATCGCCCAACCTATTCAAGCTACCCAACCAAATCACTCATTCCAAGCTAGAGAGCCAACCCGCCAGTTCACCAATCTATACATGTCCCTAGAAAGTGTCCTTGAAAAATTGAAAGCACGTGGTCTCCTTACTCCTTTGGAACCCCGGCCTCTTCCAGATCATTTGCCCAGAAATTTCAAAGAAAATGAGTATTGTCAGTTCCACCAATCTATGGGCCATCACACCAACCAATGCATGCGCCTTCGCCATGAAATCCAAGACCTCATTGACAAGAAAGTCATTGCCCCACCAAATCCACCAAGTCAACCAAATGTCACCAGTAATCCTCTCCCAACCCATGTTGTACCACCGCCAGCTCATATCAATGCCCTGGGCCTCGACGACCCAAAAATTCGTCACCCAATCCGCCCATATATCCCACTCAAAACTACCCTAATTGAAGCCTTCAACCAAGCTCGGTCCCAAGGCCTCATTACCCCACTCATACCCCGCTTCCATAAGCCTTTTGCCAGTACCACAACATCTTCGGGCATGACACAGAGAACTGCAGAGTTTTAGGGAAACTGGTTCAAGATTTACTTGATGATGGAGAGTTGTATCAGCCTGAAGAACCTGTACAGCCTGAAGAGCCTTTACAACCTGAAACTCCTAAGGAAGTGCCTAGAAGTGGGAATTCTCAACGTCAGTTGAAGGAGAGGTATCTAACGGAGACCCGGAGGTCGGATTGTTAGGAGAGTCAAGTGGCAAGTTTGATTATTATGTACTCTATCCGTCAAGGAAGATTTTTGATGAACCTATCTTTCCTACGGGATGGGATGATTTGCCTGCTGAAGTTGAACCAGTTATTCCTTCTTCACCCGAAGAGTTGAGTCAGGATATCTTGCGGGAACAGTTTGAGAATAGGACCTCCTCAGTTGCCAAAGTCACCCTAGAAAATGGAGAGATTGTCTATTGTACTACTTATCCCAGATTCCCATGGGTTGATTCCAACAAATGGCCTAGTTCTGCCTATGCATCCACTGTTGCTAGTGATTTGATTGGTATGATTGAGTGGGAGGATCTCATGAACACACCTGAAACCATAGAGAATCTGTGGGCCAGTGATGAGGAAGTAGACCATCTGACTCGAGGCGGACGCCATTTCAAGCCAGCTCATTTGGAAGCCAGTAATTCGTTTGGAGAATTAGAGAAGGGTCAGCGATCAGATGTCATAGAAGAAGATGAAGAGATACTGAAATAGTTGAAGAGAACACAGGCTAACATTACCATTTGGGGATTGCTCATGGCTTTACAGAAACACAGGCAGACAGTGCTTCGTTTGTTGAATCAGGTGCAGGTTCCTATTGATACGTCCCCTGAGGGTTTGGTAGGTTTGGTAAATCCGGTTCATCATGGACCGTCCATCTCATTTACTGAATCTAACTTACCCAAGAGTGGGAGTAATCATCTGCAGGCTTTGTACATCACAGTAGATGTCATGGGAAAGAGAATTCCCTCAGTTTTAGTCGACAACGGGTCAGCATTGAATGTATGTCCACTCAGTACTACTACTACATTGGGGATTGAACCATCTGAATTTTCGCTATCAGGACAGACTGTCAGGGCTTATGACAACACTCGCAGAGAAGTTGTGGGAATGGTGACTCTTCCAGTTGTTATTGGGCCAGTTGAATTCAAAATTGATTTTCAGATCCTAGATGTGCCAGCCAGTTTTAATCTGCTTTTGGGAAGACCGTGGATTCATCCGACTGGGGCTGTACCGTCGTCACTTCATCAAAAGATTAAGTTTCCTTATCTGGGGTCAGTGGTCACTTTGAAGGGAGATATGGAAATGAACAGAAATAGTCGAGTGCCAATCTGTGAAATTAGCCAGGAGTCGTCAGAAGTGTTACTTTCAGGGTTCGAGTATATACAGGCTATCGAAGGAGAGCCCGAGCAGAAGGAGTTGATACCTCTTGATTATAATCCTCATGGGAATCTGCACGTAGGACAGATCATGAAAGGAATGGGATTGGGCCGAAGGTTGCAAGGCATCGCTGAAGTTTTGAAGTACCCGTCTGCTATCCATCCTTATGGGCTAGGCTATCAACCCACTAAGGAAGATAAGAAGAAAATGGCTCAAAAGAAGAAAGAAAAAGACTCCGCAAGGGCGAAAGGACGAACCCCTGATTCAACCCTTGAGCCATACAGACTAACTTTGAATGGGGCTTTCGTCAGGGAGGGTGATGACTTTCCATATTGTGGTTTTCCTGAACCGTGCTACCTTGAGGATCAGAAGATCAGTGTACCTGGGTTTGAGATTTTCTTCGGTGATGAATGGGGCTCTCTTACTGCTTCAGTGGATGATGATATTGCTACTACTGAGACCCGTAAGAAAGAAAAGGATTGGGTTGAAGACCTTGATGCTGGTGCCATAACAGATATGTTCGAGCAGGCGGTTCTATGTCTCGAATTGCATACTTATGAAGTCGAGGCGATCTATCCAATTGAACCTACAACTCCACCTTTACCAAACTGGGGCTTTGAAGATTGTCCTTTCATCCATGATTGTGAGGAGATCGAGTCACTTCCACCCGATGATAACTTGTAGGTGTCTTCAGTAGAATAGGATTTCCTGCTTTTTTTTGTAATAGTGTAGGATTTCCTTGTTTCCAATAAAAACCTCAACCTCATTTGTAAGGAGGTACGAGTGTCAGTTTGTTTCATCTTCTGTGTTCTGCTATTCAACTTTCAAATAATAAAAGAAATATTCATTCTCTTCTCATCTCTCTTGCAGTGTCTCTTTTTTGTCATCTCTAGATTTGTATGGCATGAATATAGACCCGCGTGAGAATGTTCCTCCTGAGCTCGATGAGCAACATGGAAAGGGGCACGCTCAACTTAACATGGATGAATTAATTTCAATCAATTTAGGGACGGATGAATCACCTAAAATAATTAAAATTGGATCAACACTGTCGCCACAAGAGAGAGAATCATTGGTAGGGGTTTTGAAAGAGAACATTGAAGCTTTCGCATGGTCGTACCAAGATATGCCAGGCATTGATCCCGACATTGTGCAGCATTTCATCCCCACTAATCCGAACATGAAGCCGGTCAAGCAGAAGCTGTGGAGAATGAAGCCAGAATGGGCCTTAAAGGTTAAGGATGAGGTGGTCAAGCAGATAAATGCCGGATTTTTGCAAGTAGTGGAGTACCCAGAATGGTTAGCTAACATCGTTCCAATGCCTAAGAAGGATGGGAAAGTATGAATGTGTGTTGATTTCAGAGATCTCAATAAGGCGTGTCCTAAGGATGATTTCCCTCTGCCTCATATAGATGTATTGGTTGACAACACTGCTGGCCGTGCACACTTATCTTTTATGGATGGTTTTTCGGGTTACAACCAGATCAAAATGGCTTTCCAAGATATGGAGAAGACTGCCTTCATCACACAATGGGGGACATTTTGTTATCGGGTTATGCCCTTCGACCTTAAGAATGCTGGCACGACATACCAGATGATGGCTACCACACTACTGCATGATTTGATTCACAAGGAGGTGGAAGTGTACGTAGATGATATGATCGTGAAGTCTGTGGATAGGGAAGGACATTTAGCTGCTCTGAAGAAGTTCTTTGAAAGAATCATCAAGTACAAGCTGCGTCTGAACCCTCAGAAATGTGCCTTTGGAGTGACTGCTGGAAAGCTGCTTGGTTTTATGATCACACAGAGAGGGATAGAGGTAGATCCGGGGAAAATCAAAGCCATCATGGAGATGCAACCACCAAAGACAGAAAAGGAAATCCGGGGATTTTTTGGAAGAATTCAGTTTATCAGCCGTTTCATAGCTCAGTTGACGACTATCTGCGAGCCGATTTTCAAGCTGCTAAAGAAAGATGTACCGACTAAGTGGAATGAGGAATGTCAAGAGGCATTTGATACCATCAGAAAGTATTTGAGCAACCCACCAATACTGGTTCCCCCACTACAAGGTGAACCGTTATTACTCTACTTAACTGTCATCGAAACCGCGATGGGAGTTGTGTTAGCTCAATATCTTGAAGAATCCTTGAAAGAGAATGCCATCAACTACCTCAGCAAGAAGATGACGGATTATGAAGTGAACTATAGTGCTTTGGAAAAGACATGCGTGGCATTGGTATGGGCAACTCAAAAGCTTCGCCATTACATGATGTCTTTCCAAGTACTCTTGATCAGTCGAATGGACCCATTAAAGTATCTGCTTGAGAAGCCTGCTTTGTCCTATAAAACAGCGCGGTGGTTATTGTTGTTGTCAGAATTCGACATTCAGTATGTACTGCAGAAATCAGTAAAAGGAAGAGCTATAGTAGAACACCTGGCAGAATGTGCTACTTCACAAGCAGACAATGGTAATTACCAGTTCCCAGATGAGGAGATCCTTGTGGTAGAGAAGAAGGTGTGGAAAGCGCATTTTGATGGAGCATTGAATAGGAAAGGATGTGGCATAGGAGTTTGTTTGGAGACACCTGAAGATGTGATGATATCTGTGGCAGTGAAACTGAACTTTAAAAGAGCTCGAAGTGTACGGGGAGTAAAAGAGGCTTGTATACATAGCTGAGTATGAGGCTTGTATTTTAGCCTTAGAATTAGCATTGGCCTTGGGAGTAAAAGAGCTCGAAGTGTACGGGGATTCAGCCCTTATCATATGCCAAACTAGAGGAGAATGGAAACTAAGGATGAGAAGCTGCTGCCATATCACGATTATCTAGAGACACTGGTGAAAGAATTCCGTCAAATAAAATTTTTTTACCTGTCTAGGCAAAAGAACAAGTTTGCGGATGCTTTAGCCACTCTAGCATCCATGGCAGAGATTCCAATAGAGGGGGGAATAGCACCAATGATCATTGAATCTAGAGAAGAACCCATCTACTGTTGCGCCCTAAGGGAAGGAGAACCAAACGACGGGAAGCCGTGGTACCATGATATTCAGCAGTACTTAGAAAAAGGGGAGTATCCGCCAGAAGCATCCTATGTTGACCGAAGAACTTTGAGAAGGTTGGCTAGCCAGTTCATCTTGTGCAGTGGGAGATTGTATAAAATGTCTTTTGACGGTGTCCATCTCTTGTGTGTAATAGAAGATGAAGTAGAGCAGATTATTCAGGAAATACATAGAGGGGCTGGGGCTCCACACATGAATGGGTATTTGCTTGCGAAGAAGATTCTGAGATTGGGTTACTATTGGTTGACCTTAGAAAGTGATTGTGCTAAACATGTTAAGAAATGCCATAAGTGCCAGGTGTTTGCAAGTGGTAAGCATCAGCCATCCATGCCACTCACTACCATGTCATCACTATGGTCATTTGCAACATGGGGCATTGATATCATCGGCAAGATCACTCCTGCGGCCTCGAATGGGCACGAGTACATATTGGTGGCCATAGATTACTTTACCAAATGGGTAGAAGCAGCATTGTACAAGACTTTGAATTCTAAGCAGGTTGCCAAGTTCATACAGTGCAAGATCATCTACCGATATGGAGTGCCACGTGAGTTTATTTCAGACAATGGGCAACATTTCAAAAAAGAGACTGAGGAGCTTCTTAAGAAATGTGGTATAGTACATCACCATTCCTATCCTTATCGTCCGCAGACTAATGGAGCAGTAGAGGGAGCTAACAAGAATTTAAAGACCATTTTGAAGAAGACCACTGATACGTACAACGATTGGCATAAGAAATTGCCTCTGGCATTGTGGGGCTATCGCACATCCATTAGGGCGTCAACTAGGGCTACGCCTTACTCGTTAGTGTATGGTATGGAAGCAGTGTTACCAATTGAGTTAGAGATACCTTCACTAAGGGTAGTTATGGAAAGCCAACTAGCAAAAGTCGATTGGATGAGGGATAAATATGAGCAGCTGTCACTAATTGACGAGAAGAGATTGAAGGCCCTATACCATGTTCAAGGTTATCAGAGAAGAATAGCTCGAGCATTCAACAAGAGAGTTAAAAACATGAGCTTAAAGAAAGGGAATTTGGTACTCAAAGAAATCAGAATGCCGATTCATGATCCAAGAGGGAAGTTCAAGCCAAGTTGGGTGGGACCCTACATCATCAAAGAGATATTATCAGGCGGAGCTGTGCGTCTTATGGACATAGATGGGATCGAATTCTTTCAGCCTACCAATTTGGATCAATTGAAAAAGTATCATGTATAAATAAAAATAAAAAATAGTAAAAAAAAAAAAGCCCGCTAGGTAGAAAACCTGAAAAGGCTGCTTAAGCAAAAATTAGGGCAAGAGCTCGCTAGGTAGAAAACCTGCAAAGGCTACCTAGGCAAAAAGTAGAGCATCAAAAAAAAAAAAGCTTTTCAATTGATCCCATGAACTACAAGGACCTGATTCTCCAAGTATTCAAAACAAGAAAGTTGAAAGTTTTATGAGAAAAAATATTCAAAAAATGGAGATATGTAAGCAGCCCATAAAGTCACTTTGGGTGCGGTCCAATTTCCTATGGCAAAACAACCCAATGTTTGTTTTCGATTGCAATTATTTGCAGTGATTTATTCAAAACTAAAAAGATAGAATTCTTTTATTCATGAGATAAAGAGAAACCTTTCAACGGTCTATTACATGCCATATGATTCTAATTCCATTCATTCAAAATAATAAAAAGCATGGGAAATGTGTTTCGAAAGTTCATCAAATCCTTCGTTCCTTCCTTGAAGTTTCTTCAGAGTCATCATCTCTTCTTCTCTTGTAAAGTACTACTTGTAAAGCACTAGGTGGAAGTGACGAAGTGTCCCCTCGCTCTTCAGATGAGAAACTTTCAATAAGTCCTGAAATCCTAGCCTTCCTTTCTTATCCCCGAGTACCCATATCCTGAGATAACCATTGTTTATAAACCTCATCCAGTTCAAAAGGCCCATGAGAGAAATCAATGTGAGTTGTGCGTAATACAGATGGCCACCTTGACATCAAAGCCTTTACCACCGATGGAGAGATCGCCTTGGAAGTGTAAGTATGCTCTGAGAGAGATGAAATTGTCTGTTTGGTCCCCATTTGGCGAAGCAGTCGGGTTGCCCAATAGAAAGAGGTACGCTTCAATCCTACCAAAATCACCGCAGAATAACATGGAGAACGAAGCAGATAATGGCCAGAACAGCTCCAGTCATGCACATACCACTCGATGTCATTCCAAGAGAGAGTAGAAAGAAAAGTCAACCATTCTAGTAAGGTACGCTCTCGATGTAGGGTAATAGCACGGCGATGATAGGAAGCATGGTAATAAGTACCGGTGGAAGGAGCGATGAATTTGAGCCTTTCAATCAACCACATTTGGAGTAAAATGGGGCTACCTTCAAAAGGAGTTTTGGGGTCGGTGTGAAGTTTGTTAAAGCCATTCAGAGTTTCGGCGAGGACCATGGGCATCATGTTTTGTGATGTAGAAAGGGGTAAAACTAGCTCACACAATTCTAATGGAACCAGGAAAGAGCCAGTACAGAAGAAAAATTGCCCGAGAAGGCATAAAACTAAAGCATGTTGAACGGGCCGTGAAGTGGTGAATTGATTCAAGCCGGAGTGAAGAAAAGAAGTAGCTAGTTTTAGAAGATTAAGATTGGTACCTTCGATGAATGTAGAAGCATCTCCTTCAGGGATCTTAAGAAGAGAAGCGAGAGTTGTTGTGTACTTACGCCGAATCTGTGGGAAGATAAAAGGTCCTTTCAGTGGAATAGACATGATCGCGTAGAATTCCTCCAACAGTGGGCATATTTCCTCAGCGCCGAAGTTGTAAACATGAGTTGTGGGATCCCAAAAGTGGCTTGCAGCATTGAGAAACGTGGTTTCTATCTTGATTTGTTGAAAAGAGAAACATGCATTCAAGTTGTAGCGAACGAACACCTTCTTGTCTTCCTTCGTCATTCTCGCCATGAATCTTTTCAAAGCCTAGGGAGAGCCTCCATGATGCTTAAAACTATTGTAGAATGGTTGTAGAGGCTGCTAAAGGTTCCTTTTTATAGGCCTAGGTCAGGTTTGAAGAGAAATTAGAAACTGAAAAGGCTAGAAATTGGAAACTGCTCAAAATAGGCAAAATAAGACGGGCCATTACGATGACCGTCCTAGGCAGGACGGCCAACCGTCCTAGGGTGGACGGCCAACCGTCCTGGCTTGGATGGTCACCAGGATTTGGCCACCCAATTTTGCCGATTTTGCTTGTTTTCGATTTTTTTTTCTAGTTTTTGTGCATTCGGGGCCCCGATTTTGATTTTTGTTTCTAGTTTTTGTGCATTGGTATTAGTTCAATCATGATCAAAAGTGTGAGAATTAATAGCAGTGAATGAGTTTTAACAGTGCACATACACCATAAAAGTGAGAAAACTTGTTTTGACACAAATGTTTGCAAATTACATATGGTTTTCAAAACGAAACCCCATGTCTCATAAAAGATTGGTCAATGTCTTCGAGAGCTCCTCCTTATCCCTCTGCTAAATCTCTCGCCAGCTGAAGAATGACGTGGCGGGTCAGGTGCCTGAAACAGTGTTCACGATTTGATCAGTTTGTGAAAATGGAAGGAAGATGAATTTGAGAATGTGATATGAAGTTACCCGTTGACGAGTGAGAGCGGAAGTCCTCAAGCTCATCCTGCGAAGGTCACTCCTCATAGCGGTGGTAAGATCGATGTAATCCTGACAATACTCTCGAGGAACCTATCAAGAAGGAAATGATGTTAGTGTATCTGTGGGCATGTATGTGTAGTTCTTTGATTCAGTGGAAGACTTACTTGTTCATAAGATGGATCTATGTGATATCCCTCATCGACTGAAGGTCGTGAAATAGTAGAAGTCACAAAGTTATCTTCAACTATTAGCTCTATATTCCAGTCTGCAGGCTGCAAGGCAGGAGGCCTATTTGTCTCTTGATCATCATCACTAGCAGCAGCTCTAGAGCTTTGACCTCAGGAACGGCGACTCTGTGGACATAAAGAGGAAGTTTTGTGATTGCATTTATAGAGATGAAAGAAAGTGTTATATTTACATACCCTCTCAGGCAGTTCTCCAGTCGCTAAGGGGCGCATCAAGAACTGTTGACAGAAGACCTCATAGCTCGCATTAGAGAAAAGGAAAGCGAAAAGATCCACTCCTCTCTTGGACTCTAATAAGGCCTCACCCTTCAGTTTATCAGTGTGACGCATATTTGCAGGAGGCAGAAAAGGCACCCTAGCTGCATCCATGTTTCCATAGACTTGGCGACAGACTCTTTCACCTAAGTACCAATATCTGCCAGCAGGCCCCTCAAATAAGATTCGCCTATGTGTTAGGAGTACGCTCTGCGTGTGGGGGGAAGCCAAAGTAGTCCTCCAAGTACCCTATGGGTCCCAGTTCACCTGAAGAATATGAAGAGTATGAGAGTTGAATTTGGAAGATTTAAGAGAAAAACAATGGTTTGAGATTTTACCTGTTCTGCAGTGAAACCAGCAAGGATAGCCTTGGCAGCGGCATAATCATACCTATGGAGGTTGGATTTTTTCCTGTGGCATGGATCAAAGCGAGCTAGAAATAGCCATTGCTTAACCCCCTCTTTCAAGAGAGGACAACCAAGACCCAAGTAGATGAAAGCCCATACCTGCATGAAAGAAAGATCAAGAAATTGACAAAGATATAGAGAGATTTTATTGAAAGACACCAGATGAAATCAGTACCTGCCATATGAAAGCCAAGCCGCCGAAGTCTTGAGCAGCATCTCGTGATTTGTCACTCATGGAGCGGTACATGGTCGCTAATGCCGCTCCACCCCAGTCGTATAGGTGAACATTATCCATGTCCTCCAAACTTTTCAAGAAACCTAGAGGGGCTATGTCCTATGTACCCACAAAGAAAGTGCATGAAAGCAGATACAGAATGAATGCTCGGGCAATATCCTCAGGTTCCCCTCCCTCCTCTTCACTTTGAATGCTGAAGTGATTATAGAGCCAAGAACGCCTGACTCCTTTTTTGGTTAAAGGAACGTCTTTGATGCCTAGGATGTTTAGCAAATACTCTTCATCGGTGTGAGCTTCTTCATAAAAAGCGAGCGGTTGGCCTCCAATAGGAAGTCCTGTAATCATGGTGAAATCGAGTGGGGTCATAGTCATTTCCCCAAACCCGAAGTGAAATGTGTTGGTGGTGTCCCACCAGAGTTCAAAAAGAGCTATCATAGCCATTCTATCCATGTTGTCGAGCCAGAGAGAATCTAAGAAGAACTTGAAGCCTGCCTGCTCTACAATGGCCTTGGCTTGAGGTTGACGTGTCTCCATTAATTCCCACTATTTGATCAATTTACCCAGGGAATATCGTGTACGAATTTCGAAATTGGGCTGCATAAGCACATTTGTGTTATATTCACATCAAAGAAAATGTTGTTATTTCTAAAGGACCTTTGATTCAAATGCAATGCAAGCATGATTATTGATTTACATATCATGAAATGAAGTAAAATTTATGCTTTGAATGAACCAAAATTATCAATACTTTTTCAAAAGGTTTTTACAAAAAGATGTGTGCATATTGGATGATACAATTTATTATCAAAGGCATGGTTGGTGTCACCAAAATCCAAAGTGTTTCAAATTCAAAATTGATGGTGTTTTAATCAAATTAAAAATCATAGAAAATTTTTGAGATACTTTACTTGACATGAGATGACTTGTAAAGAAGAAAATGGATGATGGTGCCATTTAGGCATTTTATCAAACATATGATATGCATATTTTCAAAATGATATTTTCAAATGTAATTGATCATGGCAAATACTTTCTAAAATCCTACAAAAATCATTGAAACATGATTAGGATACGTTTGATTTGAAAAATCAAAGTTTACTTCATTGAGGCATTTCATCAAACACTTGGTGTGCACCATTGACAAGCTTGTGAAGCTATGAAATGGGGCTCCCATGCTTTTCCCAAAGGTTATAATGATATGAAAATCAACAATCACAACATGCAAACAAGCATTTCTATTCAATCAATTGCATATGAATCAAGAGTTATTGATGAGATTTAACTTACATTGTCTTTGGAGTGAACATACGAAAGATGTGTTCTAGGCTCCAAGAGTAGAGATGGTGGGTGAGAGTCTCCATATGATGGTGCCTTGTATCTAGCCTTGACTTCCAAGAATGGATATTTTGAATAGGATGGAGGAGATTGATTCCTATCCATTTTTGAAGAGAATGGAGTATGTGGGAAATAGAGAGGTTCACACCAAATGGAAACAAGTTGAAGAACTGGAAAAGATGAAGATGATTTTGTGTTGGCAAGAGTGCAAACCAAAGACTTGGTTGAGTATGTATGGATTGAGGATCAAAAGTTAGGGTTTTGGGTGACACATGGTGACCGTCCTAGCTAGGACGGCCAACCGTCCAGTCCAGGACGGCTAGCCGTCCAGGCCAGGAAGGCCACCAGTGTGTCCCTCTTTGATTTTCTCAAATTTTGTTTTTTCGATCGAATTTTTTCAAAATTAGTTCATGTTTTGCATGAAAATTATCACTAAATGATGATTTTGGATGATGATTTTGAAATGATGATTTTGAAAACATTGTATTATGGGAGAAGTACCATATAATTGAGGATGTGTTCATGTGGGAGGTGTACCGTATGAACAATGAGTTTGAAGTTGTTTTATGTGAGACATAAAATAACGATTTGAATTGTCTTATGTGATTTGAAATTATTTTATGTGAAACATAAAATGATGAGGTGGGATTAT
Source organism: Hamamelis virginiana (assembly GCA_017140935.1). Classification (NCBI taxonomy): domain Eukaryota; kingdom Viridiplantae; phylum Streptophyta; class Magnoliopsida; order Saxifragales; family Hamamelidaceae; genus Hamamelis; species Hamamelis virginiana. The sequence goes on from JAESVK010082326.1 coordinate 14,607, forward strand.
TTTATGCGAGACATAAAATAACGCTTTATATGGGAGATGTACTATATAATTGATGATATGTTCACATGGGAGATGTACCGTATGAATGATGAGTTCGAATTATTTTATGTGAAGCATGAAATAACATTTTGAATTGTTTGAAATTGTTTTATGTGAAACATAAAATAGTGGTTTATATGGGAGATGTACCATATAATTGATGATATGTTCATATGGGAGATGTACCATATGAACAATGAATTTGGATTATTCTATGTGAAACATAAAATAATGGTTTAAAAATGTTTATATAGGATAATTGGAAAATGAGTTTTCCAAGAAGAGTCGTTGACTCCAGGGATAAGATAATTGGAAGCGTGACTTCTAAGAATTATTTTCATTCCGAGTTTATTCAGGAAATAGATTCCAATGATAGTGAGAAGTTGGTTTGATCGTCCCTCCTTTTGTTGTGGCAAAAATGGGATGCCATTTTGTTTCGTTGGTATTACATGGCGAAGCCATGAAACACCAACGAGGGGCTTCTGTGGACACCCCATTTTTACCAATTATTTCTACCATATGTTCATGCAAATGATTAACTAGAACAGCTGATCATTTGGTGAGGAATTGGCCTTGTAAAGACCAAATTACCTAAATTGTCCTTTTCTGAGGAAAAGGACAATTCATTATTTCATGTGTACATTTGG
>JAESVK010082333.1:0-16384 GCA_017140935.1 Hamamelis virginiana
TCTTGCACAAGAAAGAAATCAAGATCTTCATAGTTGATTCTTCAAGTTTTGTGCTTGGCTTGTGCTAGGCTTGCTTGGCTTCATCATTACACTTCAATAATGTTGAGGCTCATGATAGGATTGTATCAATGCAATGGCTCTCTTCATGGTCCTTAGTGAATATACAACATATACATATCCACATAAGGTTCAATGTAGTGCATGAGCTTGATGATGGCTTGAGCCTTCTTCAATGGCTACTAGAATCATGTTCTTATGAATATCTATACTAAAAAGGATATACAAGAACTATAGGATAATGTCAATCACTCAACATGGTTAGCCAAATAAATATTCAATAAGGTTTGACAATTAAGCATGAGTGTATAACAAAGTATTCATATGCATAAATGAATAAACATAACACAATGTTTGTTATCATCAAAATCATACAACAAAGTTGGATTGAAGCCACAAGGCTAACAATCTCTCCCTTTTTGTTGATGACAAACATTGGGCACAATTAGCATATAGAATAAATAAATCAATCAATGGAACAAATAAATAAATCAATGATTTGTGGCTCCCCCTAACAATACGAATATAAAGATCTAAAGATACAAAGATCATCATGAATTTTACTACAATTCATGCTTGCAAATTTATACAAGATGCAAATCAAATAGAATCACAAAACAATGATTGTTATCGTCAAAATCAACCAACAAGGGTGGAAGCCATAAGGCTAACAATCTCTCCCTTTTTTGTTGATGACAATCATTGGGTAAAATATTGCATGTGAGAGTGAATATATCAACTAAGTATTTGTAGCTCCCCCTATCAATATGCATAAATAAACGGATAGCAATAATATTTAAGCATGAGCATATTGTTGGCATCAAATCCATATATGATTCATATTCATTTCATCATGCATATTTTACCAATACTATGCATAACAAATAATATCAAAGATTATTTCAAAGATTATGCATATTTCTCTCCCTTTGGCATTAACTAAAGGATATCAATTAGAGGCAACAAAGAAGAGAACAAAAGTTCAAGAAATAACTCCTTATCTCCCCCAAAAAGAATACATGGTTTTGAAAAAGGATTTTTCTTCTTTTCACACAAAGAAATACTAATTTAGAAGAAACAAAAAGATACCAATTGATGAAGATACCAATTAATACCAATTGTTGATTAACATATGCAATAAGCAAGGATAGTAATATTGATAGTTCAAAGATAAGCATAAATATCCAATGAAGGAATATCAATGTACTAATATCAAATTAGCAAGATACCTATTTTATAATTTCAAAATATCCAAGTTAAAGGGAGTTAAATCATCAAGATTAATCAACATATACAATGAGCAATGAAGAAGCAATTAGATTTCAAAGCTTTCAAATTATTTCTCCCCTTTTAAATCAATGCTTATATTTGAAAAAGATTTTTCATAAAATACACATTAAAAAATCAAGTTCAAAAGAACAAGGAAACAAGTTTAACTAACTTAAAGTGATATTCACATCAAAGTAAGTTAAACTATTAACTTAATGGTTTAAACAATAGTGAATCATCAAAAGGCATTAAGAATCATAAACACATTGAATGAATTTATGCCAATTGGTTCAAGTTATGTTCAAATATACATTAGACAAGAGAATATAAAAAAGAGTCATAAAAAAAATATTATCTTTAGCAATAGACAAAAATAATTTTTAGAATAATCAAGAGTTTCAACAAAATGTCATTGCTAAGACAATGCTTTATTTGAAAACAAATCTCCCTTTTGCAACAAAATATTTTCAAAAAGATTTGATTTCAAAAATCAATTATTCATACATAGCAAGAGATTAGGCAAATGTATATCATCAATAAACATCAATACATCATATTGATAGACAAACAATACATTTATGACATTTGCTTCAAATCATCAAGCTAATACAAATGTATGACAATAATGATCACCAAAATAGCATTTTTAGCAATAAGCCAATAATAAACAATGTCATAGCTCCTAAATCATTACATGGCTATTCTCTTCATCTTGCAATCAAAGTTAGCAAGTTTCAAGCATATGATTCATCAATTTGAATTATAAGCACACGACATAGACGGAATTATAAAAAAGAATTTAAAAGAAATTCTTATAATTTACCAACCAATGTTGATACCAAATGTTGATATTCATTTCCTTCATCTTTGAAGAGTTGATGATGGATTTCTTTGACTAGTGATTTTCATCACTTTATGATTGAAATATTGATTGTCCTCCATCATCATTGATTGAGTGCATGACTTCATCATCTCTTTGCCACACAAAGATAAGCTCCTTTCTTTGATCTATGCAAACAAACATTTCTCTTCCAAAGTGTCAATTTCATTAGAGTAAACATCATAATCACATATATGCTCAAAACGACATAAAGAGATAATATGCAATGATAAATAAGAGATAATCAACAAATACAATTCACTACAAGGTAGTTTAATGTCATTTTCGGACACATGGTAGTTTATAGTCATTTCGGACTAAATGAATCAAACACTATGTGAGTTAGGATCATCCTTCCTAACCCAAATAGTTTTCACCTTTGGTTGCTCCATTGCAACCTTAGGAGGCATAGACTTTTTCCTATACCAATGACTATCATAAGGTCCATAATCATATGAGGTCCTTCTATAGTCTCTCAAGCGGTGATAGCAATTTGTTCTAATATGACCCTTTTTGCCACAATGATGGCAAGTGGGAATAAATTTAGGAGTGTGATGTGTGTGAATGGGTTCATGCACAATTGTCCTAGGTTTGTTCTTCAAGCCATATCTTGAACTTTTATCTACAAAAGTCTTGGCCTTAGGTCTTGGGCATTTGGGACGAATGTGTCCCTTACCACCACAATTATGGCAAGAAGGAATATATTTGGGTCTTGCCTTGATAAAATGAGGTAGCTCCTTTGGTTTTGAAAGATGAGCTATTTTTGAAATACATTTTCCTTTCTTCAAAGAGTTTCTTTCTTTTATCAAAGAAAAATTTTCATTTGTTGAAGAAACATTTTCATTTTCACAATTTTCAAATTTTGTTTAAGACTCTCAATTTCATTTTTCAAAGTGGTATTTTTATTTTTCAAATTTTCGAAGTCACTTGATGAAATTGAGGTAGAGGAGGTAGCTTTTGAAGAGCTTTTCTCTTTTGAAATATAAGACAAATCATTTTTCAAAGTTTTGTGAATTTATTCAAAGTAGAGTTATTCTTATAAAGTTCTTGACAAATAGTCATAAGTTCCTTAAAAGAAAATTCACAATCATTTTCAAAATCATCATTGAAATCATTTACACATCTAGGAGAGGTAGATTAATCAAATTCATGAACTTGTACACCAAGACAATAATTCTTTTCAAAATCCATTCTTTTTAAATAACAAATAAACAAGTTTGCAAATATCTTTATCTCAATAAGATAATAAAATGAAGAACACCTGTTCTGATACCAATTGTTGGCCCAAGTATATACCTCTAGAGGGGGGTGAATAGAGGTTTTGCAAACTTCAACAATAATTACCAAATTAAAATTATGGTTCAATTAAATTTAGCGGAAAATAAACAAGTTAATAAATTTAATTGCAAATGAGAGAATATGAGAATGAATCACAACTCAACAAGATATATAGCAACTAAACAAATTTAAATGCAAGATAGAGTTAGAGAGATTCAAACACAAGAGATTTTAACGTGGTTCGATCTCCGTCTACATCCACGCCTCAAGAGCTCCGTCTTGAGGATTCCACAATCCACTATGGATCACTCCTTCAAGGTGGAGAAACCTTTACAATATCATTCTTTCAAAAGTGGAAGACACTCACCCATAATCTTCTTTAACGGTGGAGGATTCTCACCAATGCTCACAAAGAGCACTCTTCTCAAGCTTGAAATTAAACAAATCAAACTTCAAACTTACAGGGGTTACAACCCAACCCTTCTTCACACAAGGTTACAAGATGAAATGTGATTGAATGTGTACAAATAACGAGCTCCTCAAAGAGTAGATGATTGTACAAATAAAAGCTCTCACTAATATCTCTCAAAGATATGAACTAATATTGGGCTCAAGAGAGAATGATGAATCAAATGACTAATATCACACAAAATGATGTAAACTAAGTTTGTATATGTTTATGTATGTTCATTAGCTTGTTTAAGACTCATAAAATGAGTATATATAGACCCATCAAAGAATATGGCCGCTAGAGGCAAAAATAGAGCCGTTTGGAATGTTAAAAACTAGCCGATATTGAGCAGTCAGGTCTCTTAGTCGACTAGGCACAAGTGGTTAGTCGACTAAAAGGTTTAAAATACATTTGAAAAAGTTTTCGGGCACGGTTAGTCGACTAAGAAGGGTGTGTTAGTCGACTAGGAGCTTATTTTCCCAAAACAGGCTATTGACCTGCGATTAGTCGACTAGAAAAGGGTGATTAATTGACTAACTCCAATTTTTTCTTGAGCTGAAAGTTACATATTCAAAAGCTAGACTTCTCAAGCATTCCGTGCATATAAAGATCATTGAAAATGGAGTCCGGATGAGGGAGATATGACCATTTGAAGTTTGAAGTTTTCGTCAGCAAAAAAAGAGCATTTTATATAACATTTTGTCTTTTGAGTCCATATAGCCCACTATGAGTTTGAATCAATTTTTGACCAAAATGTGATTTTTCAAAGTTAAAACCTATGGTCTTTAAGTCATAGTCAATTGAGCCAATTATAGTTCATCCTATAGGAGATTTACAATATAAATCCTAAGCACTCTTACACAAGAAAGAAATTAAGATCTTCATAGTTGATTCTTCAAGTTTTGTGCTTGGCTTGCTTGGTTTCATCTTTACACTTCAATAATGTTGAGGCTCATGATAGGATTGCATCAATGCAATAGCTTTCTTCATGGTCCTTAGTGAATATACAACATATACATATCCACATAAGGTTTAATGTAGTGCACGAGCTTCATGATGGCTTGAGCTTTCTTCAATAGCTACTAGAATCCTGTTCTTATGAATATATATACTAAAAAGGATAGACAAGAACTACAGGATAATGTTAATCACTCAGCATGGTTAGCCAAATAAATACTCAATAAGATTTGACAATTAAGCATGAGTGTACAACAAAGTATTCATATGCATAAATGAATAAACATAACACAATGTTTGTTATCATCAAAATCATACAACAAAGTTGGATTGAAGCCACAAGGCTAACAATGTTATTTTATCATTCATATGATTTTTCATTGTGACCAACTGTAATTAAAATTTCTATAAGAAATATGGCATTTTTGTAATGCCCCAACCTAACAATTGCACCAACCCTCCCGAGTAGGTCGATATGTGTCAAGTGAGGGTACAACCTATACTACTCATACATATTTCCATACTCAGGATAGAAGGGATAAATATAACAACATGACATGAAATAAAAAGTGCATACCATATGTCCCATATTCAAGTAATACATGCAGTAATTATCCATATATTAATATCAATGCCCACAACCCTGGCATATATCAATATAAATGCTAACAACCCTGGCATATAAGACAAATAAATACTAGAAATAATAGTCCAGGTTCTCTACTAAGGATGGCAATTTGCCCTATCCCGCAGGGACCCGCCCTGCCTATATAAGTGTAACGCCCCAACCCGACGTCAGTACAGACCCTTCCGGATTGGTCGACAAGTGTTAAGATGGAGGTATAAACTATTCTGCTCATCCATATTTTCTCGCGAGAGTCAAGAATTGTCACCTCTGAAAGATCGCAGTCGTCACCAGAGATGAAAGAGTACCATAGCACGATTCGACTGTAATGATGGATCCTGATGAACACACATCGGTAATGGTCCTGTCATAACCATTACCGGCTCCAAGGGGGGTGACATCACGAGGAGGAATGATTATTGCCATGAAAATATAAAATCGGATCCGAGAATCGTTTTTCTAACTAATAATAAAAGTGGGTCTAAACTTTTTATATATGTTTGATATATATGTGATGTATGTTTATTTAAAAATGAGACATTTTTACAAAAACCCCTTGATTTCAAAATTAAGTTGTAAGGAAGAGGCCTTAGGCTTTACCCTAGCCTCCCACCATTACATGATAGGTGGATTCTTATGGTGGATATGTTCGGCTGTAGATATGCGGGAACATGTTTATCCTTAGGGTACATACTGTCTTGTTATAATATTGGATATCATAAGGTACGATAATAGTGTATCCTAAGAACCTATTATGTGAGGGGTGTAACATTCAATTGACCATACTTATGTGAATGGTGGGTGTGACTTAACTAATAATATACTACCCAAGAAACTATTATGTGAGGGAATTATATTATAGAGGCTTAAGGATGATTGAAATTTGCTTTGAGAAGCATTAAGATAAGAGTTATCAAGGAAATTCAAATAATGAAATTCCCGAGTCTCATCTAAGGGAGTATGGGATTTGAATTAAATAGTGAGAGATTTTTGACGAAAACCATTTGACTGGTCCAAATTTCAATGACTGGATAAGAAATCTGAAAATTGTTTTAGCCGCCGATAAAATTAACTGTCATTATATCCCCGCGCCCCAATGCTTTACCTGAGGGGGCATTTGAAGAGGAAAGAGACACTTATAACAAGTGGCTCGAGGATGATGTGCAAGTAAGATGCTATATGATGACATCAATGACCAATAAGCACCAAAGGCAACATGAGGTCATAGACAGTACATATGCAATCCTCCTAAATCTTAAGGAGTTGTATGAATCACAAAGTAGGATTGTAAGGTACAATACTGTTGGTGAACTCTTCTCAAGTAAGATGTTGGAAGGAACATCAGTGAATGAGTATTGCCTCAAGATGATCCGGAACATTCACGCTGCTTTAAATTAAAATGAGGTGCACAATAGATTCCCAAGCATAGAAATCCACCGGTCGTCAAGCAATAAATTCTAGGGAGTCCCTAGGTCATATCCACAGGGAGTGGAACAGGTCCAAATGATCCTTAGGTGTTGATAACCAATGAATGTAAAATAAAGTGTAAAATCATAGGGGTTTTGATTGTTGAGAGTTGTTTGTGCCAAATTGGTGGCAAATTGCAAATGAAAACTAAGTAAGTAAAGAAGATGGGTCCTATGGGTTCATTCCTTCCAAACCTTTGGTACAAGTATTTCTCATAATGATTCACATCTAAGATCCACTGAAGAATGGTCTTCGATGGGGGATTTAACTTTAAAAGCATTTGGAAATGAATTCTCATCTCGGATCCATTGAAGAATGGTCTTTGATGGAAGATTTAGCAATAAAAGCTCAATTGAGTAACCCAAAATGATGGAATAAAACCCAACACTCTCTTTGACATTTTAGCAAACATGTGGCGTGCATATGTGCTCAATAACCAAACATAACAAGTCATGCAATGGTCATGAATATGATGCTACAAGGGTTCAAAAGATGATGAGGCATTTTAACAAACATGTGGCATGCATATGTGCTCAATAACCAAACATAATAAGTCATATAATGATCATGAATATGACACCACAAGTGTTCACAAGATAAGAGAGGATCAAACATCATTCCATAAACATTAAAGGTTCAAGAAATGAGAAAACACCATTTACCTAGGGTTTGGAGAGGAAATCCACCATAGAACCCACCTTTGAGGTGTTTAGTTAGCCATCCAAAGAAATAAATGCAAGAAACTTGAAATAAATGCTATTTATATTACTTAAGAATGAAAATACAAAGTTTAATAAGCTACAAATGAAGAACAACTAAGATTACAAAGCTTAAATGAAAATGAGAATGGAAAACAACCTAAACTAAGCTAATCCTAAGCTAAACTAAGAGAAAAACTAAACTAACCTAAGAGAGCCCTAAAAACTAAGTGGGAAAGGTAGAGAGTGAGGCAAACCAGCTGCCAAATGTGTATAAATACCCCCTCCCTTAGGGTTACAAGAGTGGGAGTGAAAATACCAAAATGCCCTTGCAAAAAGGGCAAATTTCAAGCAACCCGGGTGAAATCTCGAGCAGGGGGACCGGTACCCCCCAAGGTGGGACCGGTACCATTCACCACTGCATAAGTGGGACCGGTACCCCCCAAGGTGGGACCGGTACCCCCTCTGCAAAACTGCCAGATTTGCCTTGCGAAAGCCTCCGACTTCAAATGGTCATATCTCTCTCGTCCGAAGTCGGATTTTGACGTTCTTTATATGCACGCGAAGCTTGAGAAGTCTTCTTTCCAACCATGGTGGTCTCATTGTCCAATTCAATCTGGAGAGAAACAGGTTTTCCAAAATGTCCAGATCGGTCGCTTTTTGCACTTCATGACTTCGTTTGCCCATATCTCCCAAACCACTTGGCATTTAGCTTTGAAATTTGATATGTGGCATCTAGACACACCTAAAAGTATGTTCTATAAGTCCCATGACCTTTGAAGACTTCCAAGGCTTGACTCCAAGCTCTCACTTTGCATACAAAAAGCATCCATTTTAGCGCATTCAACCTGCAAGGGCTCAAAAACAACAAAAGAATCAAACGCACCTATTTACAAGAATAAATGGCTCAAGTATGTACAAAATGATGGGAATAATGCAATGAAAGTATGCAATATTATGGTACAATCACACGCTCTTCATGATCTAGGTGTTGAGATCACTTCTGAGATGGGGACTGATATTCTACTTCATTCATTTCCTTCTAGCTTTAAACAATTCATCGTGAATTTTCATATGTCTGATGTGAATGATAAAGTCTCATTGACTGACCTGATGAATATGTTGGTAAATGCTGAGGAAACCTTGAAAAATGATTCTAAAGGAAGTGTTTTGGTAATTGATAGGGCTTCAACTTCTAAAGCCAAGCCTAAGGGCAAGGGAAGGAAGAAGAAGTCCAATCTTAAACCAAAAGGAGGAATAAAGAAGAAGGATAACAAAGGAAAGTGTTTCCACTGCGGCAAGACTGGTTATTGGAAAAGGAATTGCAAAAAGTACCTAGCTTCGTTGAAGAATGGTTCTTCTAATGGTACGTCTTATTCATTATTCATTTGCTAATTATGAATTAGTATTTTGCTTATGGCATGTGATACCTAATTGTGTTTTTCTTATACAATGTGATTGTACATAGGAGACAAAGGGAAGCAAAAGGTCGAGTAGACATCGAACTGGCTATGTTTGGAAAGGATCAAGAGTTGCTGCCTTTAACATTGAAGCTTGATTCTTGATTAGTTTATTTATAGTTTTAAGAACTTTTATTATTATTGCCAGTTGTAATAAATACTTCTTTTGAAGTTTTATTTAGTTTTGAATATTTTGTTTATTTAAAACAGTTGTGAACCAGCCAACTTGGATCGGGAGACCTCTCGTTCACTTTTGGGAGGGGTGTTTAACTTGAGTGGATTGTGGATGATGTTTATTCGTCTCGATTTATCCTTCTCTATTATCCACGTTTATCCTTCTCTATTATCCACTCAAGATAGGGTTTTTGAAAAAGGATAAGAGTTTGTAAAAACTAGGAGTCGCCACCTTATTTTTAGGGAACAAGGAAACCACAAAAAGAGTTTTGTTTTCAATAAAACATTGACCCCATATTTTGGAAAAGCATGGTCTTTCGAATCAAAGTTGGATTCGGGGGCTAGGTTATGAAGTGGGAAGGTTCCAAGGATCTCCTTGTAGGCACCCACCTCGCCCTAATTAAAGGTCTCCTAATTAAGTTTGGGCTTTATCAAAATCTTTCCAAAACAATCCTATCATATCTAATCAACCACAAAATATGAATAATAATATATAATAATAATATATAGTACAAAAGTATACACAATCCTAAGGGTCTTAGGAGACTCAAAGTCAACCTAAGATTGGACTTGCGCCCTATTGACTGCCTGCGTACTTTACCAATTGCTTGATAAAGATCAAAGTCCACGTAGTTCGATTACCCTAGGACTCTCCTATTGTAATGAACTATATCCTTGAAGGCGTTCTACCTTATCTAAGACTCTATCTTCTAGAGTTGGTGTGTGTTTGAAATAATTCATTTTTCAAAATGGGAGTTTCATCCCAAAATAACTTCTTTAATTTTTATTTGAAAACTCTCAAAAATAGATTCTTAAACAAGCTAAAACCCCTATTTTAGATGTAGTTTTTACAACAAAGGGGAGTCCTAGGTGAAGCCAAGTGGCTTCCCTACCCTAGAAGTCCCTAACTACATCCTAAAGTCATCTAAGCACTCCTAAATATCAACAATAATGCATGCTGGAATTTCTGGAAAAATAGATAAAAATGCATAGAAAATTGTAAACAATGCATGAAAATGGCCTAAATGCAATCTAAGTTAGCTATGGGAACCTAGGCATATTTCTAAGTTGATTTAAGCCTAAAAAATGAGTTTTAATGCACTTTTAGGTTACTTTAAATCCATGGACAGATTTGAAAGTAATCTTGAAGTGTATTTAAAACCATAAAACAATAAAAAAATGGTGAAAAATGCATTAAATGTAACCTAATGATGACATGCATAAAATACCATAAACTCAAATCATGTTTATTCTAATTAACACAAGGGAAGAGACTCACCTTTGCATGCTCCCTCGAACACATTTTATATATCAATCAAACACTCCAAGTGATAAAAAATAAACCATGATAAGAATAATACTAAACTTAAAAAGATTATTAACCTAATATAAATAACCTAAACATGCATTCCTATATACTAATAATCCTATAATGCATACTAAAAGAGATTCTAAATATGAACACTTAATCCTAAACACTCAACCCTAATATGGTATGATAATAAAAGAATGGAAGAAGAGAAATATGCATATAAAAATAAGCTAGTCTATTATGCATACTAAAGAAATATGGAGCCTAAACTATGCATGCTAATAATGAACTAAACCCTATATATACTAAGGAAATAAAACCTAACCTAGCATGATTAAAGAAGAAAAAGAAGAAGAACAAGAACATAAAAGGAAACTACTAACCTCTGCCTTCAAGCCTTCAAGCTTCAAGCCTTCTCCTCAAGCTCCAAGCCTTCTCTTCAAGCTCCAAGGACTCCAAGGAACTCAAAGAATTTAAATTTAAGCTAGAGTGCTATGGGGGAAGCTTGTGCAATTGCTCAAGCCTCTTCTCTCCAAGCTAGCTTTCTAAAGCTTATTCTGTGTGTTGAAACTGATTTCAGGGCCCTCTATTTATAGGGAGGCCTGCATTTGATCAATGGTTGAGTTTGAATCTCTCAAGAATGATCCAAGGGCTCAAAACCAGCCTTCCAAGGTGTTCATACTTATCCAAAAGTCCCTATGGCCGAACTGGACACATGGCAGGGCTTGGAAGAGTCCCGGGCAGAAAAAAGACTGAAGATTGGCTAAAAGGATCGACGACCATCCACTCATGGACGGTTGGCTGTCCCTCATGGATGGTTGGCCATCCATAGGTGGACGGTCATCGATTCCCCATCCCTAAAATTGCCCTATATGGGCCTGGTTCAGCCCGTTTCGACCCGGTTTCTGCTTTTTTAGGCTTTTCGGGCCCGTTTTAACTCCAAATTCGACGATTCAAGCACCGAAATGATCGTGATTCGATCTCCATGTTTTAAGAAGTATTTGAAGTGAAACTGCATTGACCGAAGTCAAAGGTTTAGGGAAAAATCGACCGATTAGCTGTTTAGGGCCTGCCGGGCCCAAATTAGGGTTTTGAAATTTGCTAACCGATTGCTTTCGAAATCATTTCTTCTTCTTGAAACAAGTTTTAAAATGTTTTAGGAAAGTGTTTTGAAGCCTTTGAAGGCTTTGGTTTGATAAAAATATCGAATCCCAGTCACTTCCGGTCTAAACCCTAATCTGGGCTTGAAAGGGCCCCTTGAGCCTTAAGAGCCAATCATGAGCCAGGAGGCTCAACTGACCTTGCCACTGATCAACTTAGCTACAAAACAAACTTTAAATATATATGCCAAAGGTTCGATATCATTCGAGACAAGATCGATAGTCGTTTAGGGCTTTTGTGATTTATAGGACCGAACTGCCCTTTAGTCACAAAAGGCCTTATTTTCTGTCAAGCCTTGCTCGGAATGTCATGGAATTTTTTAGGGATGCTCCTAGACTCTCTAAAAACCTAATGCAAAAAGAACCGACTCAATCTGATCTAAAAACCTACATGCGATAATGACCTCTATCTAATTACCCACCAAGGGTAAAACTGGGAATTTAGGGTTTTGACACCCTATTTCACCTCAAATCAAAGGCAACCATTCATGACCATACTCATGGTAAAAAATGGATGTCTATAGAAGCCCCTCGTTGATGTTCACGGCTTCGCCGGTGAATATCAACGAAATAATGACATCCCATTTTTTACACAACAAAATAGGGATAATTAACCATCAAAATTATTTTGAAAGCTTCGCTTCGAATTCTCTCTAGAAGTCTCACTTCTAGTTATCTCAAGGATTTTCAATCCTTTTGGAAATTTCATTTCCAATCATCATGAAAAATTGGGAGTCTTTGACTCATTATTAGAAATTTCATTTCTAGTTAACTCAAGGATTTTCAATCCTTTTGGAAATTGCATTTCCCATTATCATAGAATTTTGAGTCTTCGACTCATTACTAGAAATTTCATTTCTAGTTAACTAAAGGATTTTCAATCCTTTTGGAAATTGCATTTCCAATTATCATAGAAATTTGAGAGTCTTCGACTCATTACTAGAAATTTCATTTCTAGTTAACTCAAGGATTTTCAATCCTTTTGGAAATTGCATTTCCAATTATCTTAGAAATTTGAGAGTCTTCGACTCATTACAAGAAATTTCATTTCTAGTTAACTCAAGGATTTTCAATCCTTTTGGAAATTGCATTTCCAATTATCATATCATATCTTAATATCACCCATATATCATTCTTATATACATTTCATGTATATTTCATCAATACTTCATGCATTTCACAAAATCTTATGGATTTGGGCCTCCAAAATGGGCTTTTCTCATTAGCGACCTTTCATGGGCTCACTCACCTCTATAATCTCCTTCATGGGTCTCACAAGCTCACCACATCAAATGTATTCATAATCATTTCATGATTACAAACTTGTTTACACAATCTTTTCATTCATTCATTTCTAAATCTCATGGTTTTCAACCAAAAAATCGTCATTTCATGTGAACTTTCCTATTCACAATTGCTCAATTCTCACTTTGGTATGCACCAAATCCTCTTTATTTCTTATCAATTCACCAAATATCATTCAATCTCAATCAAATGCATTTTCCTAAATCAAAATTTGAAAGAAAATGAGTCAAAATTGGTCAAAATAGGCCAAAATAGTCAAAATTGGGCCTAATGGGCTTCAAAAACCCACAAAAAGTCAACATTTGACATCAAGGATGGAAGACCATCCACTAGGGGACGGCCAACCGTCCACTAGGGGACGGCCACCCGAGCCTCTTTCTCCCTATTTAGGTGTTTTGACACCCATTTGCTCATCACTCCAAATTTCACTCATTTTGAGACTTTCTCTCTCTAGGATTTTCCAAATTCTCTCAAAATTCATTCCTTTTGATTTCATATCATCCAAATCAAACTCCAAACATCTCTAGTGTTACTACTCAACTTGATTTGTGAATAAAAAACTTAGGATTTCATCCTCTTGATTTCAAATTTGGGAATTCAAAACCCAAATACACATATATTCATTTTCTCAAGTTCATCTTCTACCTATACTCATGGCAAATAGGTATGATTCAAAATACCCATACATGAAAATGAAAATCTATAAGGCACCATCTTATGATCCCAACAACACAAGCTTGCTATTGGAGCCCCATGATCATTTCTCTCATATCCATACTCTACAAGAGGTAAGCTTACTTTCCATGCTCTTTCATTGAATCATTGATGTCTAGATGCTTTGATATTGATCTTTGGATATTGTTTGATGACTTGTGTTCATGAAATTTGTATTTAACAAAGCTTGGGAGCCTCATTTCATTAGCTTCACAAGTTTGAAATGTTGCCCACCAAGTGTTTGATAAAATTCCCAAGAGACTAGAATTTGATTTTTTTGGTTTAAATTTCTCATGTCATGATTCAAATATGTTTCAAACATCATTTGGATACTTTCAAAAACTTCATGACAAGTTTTCACAATCATTTTAAAAAATGTGCATACTAGGTGTTTGATAAAATGCCTAAAGGTAGACAATTTCAATTTTTTCAAAGCAATTCATCATATCACTTCTCATGTCATGATTTAAATGTGTTTCAAACATCATTTGAATATTTTTGAATTATCATGACAAGTTTTCATAATCATTTTCAAAAATGTGCACACTAAGTGTTTGTTAAAATGCCTAAAGGGGCAATTTTAAGTTTTTCAAATCAATTCATCATATCATGATTTTTCAAATGTTTTCAAAATAATCATATCATGATAAGTTTTCAAAATATTTCAAGTAATGCACATATCAAAAATTTTCATGAATTAAGACTTAGCTTAAAATGTTACTTCCATGGCTTTTATAAAACTTATGCTGAGTATTTATTTCATGATTTTTAAAATTCTATTCTCTTAGTATTTTTATTTCCAATTCAATTTTCATGAAAAGATGTCATATGGCATTTTAAACGAATTATGCTAATTCTTGATGTAAAATTGAAAATACCAAAATTAACTCCATTAATTATGGTATTTTTTTTTTTGAATAACTCACAATTGACAAACCATTTGAGAAATTTGAACATTTTTTGAAAATGTGTCATTTTGTGAGTTAATTTTGTATTCTTGATTCAAAGAATTAGCATAACTTATCTTTTATACCTCTAATCCATTAATCTTTATCTTTACAGCCAGAGTTCGACATCAGGACTCAGTCATCTTTACAGGGTATTATTGGATGGTGGGCCAAGATGGATACCCTCCAACCACATGTCAAAGCCACTATCCGAAAGCTTGGTTTTGGAGATTTCATCGACTCATTGTGGGTTGATACTATGGACAGACAGGCTCTGATGGCCTTATCTGAGCTTTGGTGGGACACCACCAACACATTCCACTTCGAGTTTGGGGAGATGACTATGACTCCCCTCGATTTTACCATGATCAATGGACTTTCCATTGGGGGTCGCCCTTTAGATTTTTATGATAGTGCAAGCAAGAACTTGACTTACCTAGATACCTATCTTGGGGCAGGCGATATTGAGATCGTGAAGAAATCAGTTCGTCAAAATACCCTCTTTAACACTTTAGCAACATACCTGAAGGAGGAGATCCCGATCACATTGTACGGGCTTTCCTTTTATACCTATTTTCATGCACTCTTTTCGCAAGCACTGCTGATTTGGCTTCTCTAGGCCTTCTTTCCAGTTTGGAGGATATTGAGACCATTTCTCAGTATGACTGGGGTGGTGCTGCCTTGGCCACCATGTATAGGACCATGTGCTGTCGGTCTCGAGTGGTATGCACCGACTTCGGAGGCATGGGATTTGTTTGGGAGGTATACTCACTTATTTTAAAGAAAATATCATATCATTCCCTTTATTTATTTTCTAACAAGGCACATATTCTGCAGGTATGGGCTCATGAGTATCTCGATCTGAATGGCCTTTCACTGATTGCTAATGACCTTTCTTGGCCAACCCTCGCTCGATATGCCCCAGATCGGCGAGTGAGTGCTATTGCCCACATACATGATTATGCTTACAGTCGCGCCTTTCTTGCAAGGTTGCGCTCTAATGAGGTAATCATTCTCATTTTTGCTTTCCTTTCTCAATGCTCAAACTTCCTCTAATATACTTTGTTCTCAGGTTAGGTGGAACCCTTGGCGTCATTGGAGGGGTACCATGCATGCTTAACTTAACTCTGTGATTGAGATATCACATAAGAGAATTCTGTTTGAGGGGCCTTCTGGCAGGTACTGGTACCTTGGGGAAAGAGTGCGTGCTCAGCTTTGTGGGTCTTATTCGGTTGCTCGAGTTGTTAGAAGTGTGCCCTAAAACCAATTAGTAGGTTGTTATTAGGGAACTTTAATTTCATTTATGTTATTGTATGAATCTTATTCATCTATAAAATGGCTTTTATATTATCATGTAAACTTGTGTTATTTATAACTGTTCATGATAATGTCCTTGAATAGCATGATAGAGCATTGTATCTCAAGTGTTGAGATAGAGAGACATATGATTCTCAAGAACATCTATTCTAGATATGTTCCTAATCATAGGTTTATTTATTTGGGCGATAATGAACCGTTAAGATTGGCTCAGGTTATACTAGCTCCAATGGGAGGATGGTGAGTCTCAAGCCATCTGTGTAGAGACACTATAGTAAACCTGTGGGTGCTTGTTAGAGAACAAGTACACTGA
>JAESVK010082342.1:0-14714 GCA_017140935.1 Hamamelis virginiana
TCTTGCACAAGAAAGAAATCAAGATCTTCATAGTTGATTCTTCAAGTCTTGTGCTTGGCTTGTGCTAGGCTTGCTTGGCTTCATCATTACACTTCAATAATGTTGAGGCTCATGATAGGATTGTATCAATGCAATGGCTCTCTTCATGGTCCTTAGTGAATATACAACATATACATATCCACATAAGGTTCAATGTAGTGCATGAGCTTGATGATGGCTTGAGCCTTCTTCAATGGCTACTAGAATCATGTTCTTATGAATATCTATACTAAAAAGGATATACAAGAACTATAGGATAATGTCAATCACTCAACATGGTTAGCCAAATAAATATTCAATAAGGTTTGACAATTAAGCATGAGTGTATAACAAAGTATTCATATGCATAAATGAATAAACATAACACAATGTTTGTTATCATCAAAATCATACAACAAAGTTGGATTGAAGCCACAAGGCTAACAATCTCTCCCTTTTTGTTGATGACAAACATTGGGCACAATTAGCATATAGAATAAATAAATCAATCAATGGAACAAATAAATAAATCAATGATTTGTGGCTCCCCCTAACAATACGAATATAAAGATCTAAAGATACAAAGATCATCATGAATTTTACTACAATTCATGCTTGCAAATTTATACAAGATGCAAATCAAATAGAATCACAAAACAATGATTGTTATCGTCAAAATCAACCAACAAGGGTGGAAGCCATAAGGCTAACAATCTCTCCCTTTTTTGTTGATGACAATCATTGGGTAAAATATTGCATGTGAGAGTGAATATATCAACTAAGTATTTGTAGCTCACCCTATCAATATGCATAAATAAACGGATAGCAATAATATTTAAGCATGAGCATATTGTTGGCATCAAATCCATATATGATTCATATTCATTTCATCATGCATATTTTACCAATACTATGCATAACAAATAATATCAAAGATTATTTCAAAGATTATGCATATTTCTCTCCCTTTGGCATTAACTAAAGCATATCAATTAGAGGCAACAAAGAAGAGAACAAAAGTTCAAGAAATAACTCCTTATCTCCCCCAAAAAGAATACATGGTTTTGAAAAAGGATTTTTCTTCTTTTCACACAAAGAAATACTAATTTAGAAGAAACAAAAAGATACCAATTGATGAAGATACCAATTAATACCAATTGTTGATTAACATATGCAATAAGCAAGGATAGTAATATTGATAGTTCAAAGATAAGCATAAATATCCAATGAAGGAATATCAATGTACTAATATCAAATTAGCAAGATACCTATTTTATAATTTCAAAATATCCAAGTTAAAGGGAGTTAAATCATCAAGATTAATCAACATATACAATGAGCAATGAAGAAGCAATTAGATTTCAAAGCTTTCAAATTATTTCTCCCCTTTTAAATCAATGCTTATATTTGAAAAAGATTTTTCATAAAATACACATTAAAAAATCAAGTTCAAAAGAACAAGGAAACAAGTTTAACTAACTTAAAGTGATATTCACATCAAAGTAAGTTAAACTATTAACTTAATGGTTTAAACAATAGTGAATCATCAAAAGGCATTAAGAATCATAAACACATTGAATGAATTTATGCCAATTGGTTCAAGTTATGTTCAAATATACATTAGACAAGAGAATATAAAAAAGAGTCATAAAAAAAATATTATCTTTAGCAATAGACAAAAATAATTTTTAGAATAATCAAGAGTTTCAACAAAATGTCATTGCTAAGACAATGCTTTATTTGAAAACAAATCTCCCTTTTGCAACAAAATATTTTCAAAAAGATTTGATTTCAAAAATCAATTATTCATACATAGCAAGAGATTAGGCAAATGTATATCATCAATAAACATCAATACATCATATTGATAGACAAACAATACATTTATGACATTTGCTTCAAATCATCAAGCTAATACAAATGTATGACAATAATGATCACCAAAATAGCATTTTTAGCAATAAGCCAATAATAAACAATGTCATAGCTCCTAAATCATTACATGGCTATTCTCTTCATCTTGCAATCAAAGTTAGCAAGTTTCAAGCATATGATTCATCAATTTGAATTATAAGCACACGACATAGACGGAATTATAAAAAAGAATTTAAAAGAAATTCTTATAATTTACCAACCAATGTTGATACCAAATGTTGATATTCATTTCCTTCATCTTTGAAGAGTTGATGATGGATTTCTTTGACTAGTGATTTTCATCACTTTATGATTGAAATATTGATTGTCCTCCATCATCATTGATTGAGTGCATGACTTCATCATCTCTTTGCCACACAAAGATAAGCTCCTTTCTTTGATCTATGCAAACAAACATTTCTCTTCCAAAGTGTCAATTTCATTAGAGTAAACATCATAATCACATATATGCTCAAAACGACATAAAGAGATAATATGCAATGATAAATAAGAGATAATCAACAAATACAATTCACTACAAGGTAGTTTAATGTCATTTTCGGACACATGGTAGTTTATAGTCATTTCGGACTAAATGAATCAAACACTATGTGAGTTAGGATCATCCTTCCTAACCCAAATAGTTTTCACCTTTGGTTGCTCCATTGCAACCTTAGGAGGCATAGACTTTTTCCTATACCAATGACTATCATAAGGTCCATAATCATATGAGGTCCTTCTATAGTCTCTCAAGCGGTGATAGCAATTTGTTCTAATATGACCCTTTTTGCCACAATGATGGCAAGTGGGAATAAATTTAGGAGTGTGATGTGTGTGAATGGGTTCATGCACAATTGTCCTAGGTTTGTTCTTCAAGCCATATCTTGAACTTTTATCTACAAAAGTCTTGGCCTTAGGTCTTGGGCATTTGGGACGAATGTGTCCCTTACCACCACAATTATGGCAAGAAGGAATATATTTGGGTCTTGCCTTGATAAAATGAGGTAGCTCCTTTGGTTTTGAAAGATGAGCTATTTTTGAAATACATTTTCCTTTCTTCAAAGAGTTTCTTTCTTTTATCAAAGAAAAATTTTCATTTGTTGAAGAAACATTTTCATTTTCACAATTTTCAAATTTTGTTTAAGACTCTCAATTTCATTTTTCAAAGTGGTATTTTTATTTTTCAAATTTTCGAAGTCACTTGATGAAATTGAGGTAGAGGAGGTAGCTTTTGAAGAGCTTTTCTCTTTTGAAATATAAGACAAATCATTTTTCAAAGTTTTGTGAATTTATTCAAAGTAGAGTTATTCTTATAAAGTTCTTGACAAATAGTCATAAGTTCCTTAAAAGAAAATTCACAATCATTTTCAAAATCATCATTGAAATCATTTACACATCTAGGAGAGGTAGATTAATCAAATTCATGAACTTGTACACCAAGACAATAATTCTTTTCAAAATCCATTCTTTTTAAATAACAAATAAACAAGTTTGCAAATATCTTTATCTCAATAAGATAATAAAATGAAGAACACCTGTTCTGATACCAATTGTTGGCCCAAGTATATACCTCTAGAGGGGGGTGAATAGAGGTTTTGCAAACTTCAACAATAATTACCAAATTAAAATTATGGTTCAATTAAATTTAGCGGAAAATAAACAAGTTAATAAATTTAATTGCAAATGAGAGAATATGAGAATGAATCACAACTCAACAAGATATATAGCAACTAAACAAATTTAAATGCAAGATAGAGTTAGAGAGATTCAAACACAAGAGATTTTAACGTGGTTCGATCTCCGTCTACATCCACGCCTCAAGAGCTCCGTCTTGAGGATTCCACAATCCACTATGGATCACTCCTTCAAGGTGGAGAAACCTTTACAATATCATTCTTTCAAAAGTGGAAGACACTCACCCATAATCTTCTTTAACGGTGGAGGATTCTCACCAATGCTCACAAAGAGCACTCTTCTCAAGCTTGAAATTAAACAAATCAAACTTCAAACTTACAGGGGTTACAACCCAACCCTTCTTCACACAAGGTTACAAGATGAAATGTGATTGAATGTGTACAAATAAAGAGCTCCTCAAAGAGTAGATGATTGTACAAATAAAAGCTCTCACTAATATCTCTCAAAGATATGAACTAATATTGGGCTCAAGAGAGAATGATGAATCAAATGACTAATATCACACAAAATGATGTAAACTAAGTTTGTATATGTTTATGTATGTTCATTAGCTTGTTTAAGACTCATAAAATGAGTATATATAGACCCATCAAAGAATATGGCCGCTAGAGGCAAAAATAGAGCCGTTTGGAATGTTAAAAACTAGCCGATATTGAGCAGTCAGGTCTCTTAGTCGACTAGGCACAAGTGGTTAGTCGACTAAAAGGTTTAAAATACATTTGAAAAAGTTTTCGGGCACGGTTAGTCGACTAAGAAGGGTGTGTTAGTCGACTAGGAGCTTATTTTCCCAAAACAGGCTATTGACCTGCGATTAGTCGACTAGAAAAGGGTGATTAATTGACTAACTCCAATTTTTTCTTGAGCTGAAAGTTACATATTCAAAAGCTAGACTTCTCAAGCATTCCGTGCATATAAAGATCATTGAAAATGGAGTCCGGATGAGGGAGATATGACCATTTGAAGTTTGAAGTTTTCGTCAGCAAAAAAAGAGCATTTTATATAACATTTTGTCTTTTGAGTCCATATAGCCCACTATGAGTTTGAATCAATTTTTGACCAAAATGTGATTTTTCAAAGTTAAAACCTATGGTCTTTAAGTCATAGTCAATTGAGCCAATTATAGTTCATCCTATAGGAGATTTACAATATAAATCCTAAGCACTCTTACACAAGAAAGAAATTAAGATCTTCATAGTTGATTCTTCAAGTTTTGTGCTTGGCTTGCTTGGTTTCATCTTTACACTTCAATAATGTTGAGGCTCATGATAGGATTGCATCAATGCAATAGCTTTCTTCATGGTCCTTAGTGAATATACAACATATACATATCCACATAAGGTTTAATGTAGTGCACGAGCTTCATGATGGCTTGAGCTTTCTTCAATAGCTACTAGAATCCTGTTCTTATGAATATATATACTAAAAAGGATAGACAAGAACTACAGGATAATGTTAATCACTCAGCATGGTTAGCCAAATAAATACTCAATAAGATTTGACAATTAAGCATGAGTGTACAACAAAGTATTCATATGCATAAATGAATAAACATAACACAATGTTTGTTATCATCAAAATCATACAACAAAGTTGGATTGAAGCCACAAGGCTAACAATGTTATTTTATCATTCATATGATTTTTCATTGTGACCAACTGTAATTAAAATTTCTATAAGAAATATGGCATTTTTGTAATGCCCCAACCTAACAATTGCACCAACCCTCCCGAGTAGGTCGATACGTGTCAAGTGAGGGTACAACCTATACTACTCATACATATTTCCATACTCAGGATAGAAGGGATAAATATAACAACATGACATGAAATGAAAAGTGCATACCATATGTCCCATATTCAAGTAATACATGCAGTAATTATCCATATATTAATATCAATGCCTACAACCCTGGCATATATCAATATAAATGCTAACAACCCTGGCATATAAGACAAATAAATACTAGAAATAATAGTCCAGGAGTTCAACCACTCTAATGCCACTACAAGCCACGATGTATGACTGCTCAAAACACTACTAAACCTAAAGCCAGATGAGGAGAGTTCTCTACTAAGGATGGCAATTTGCCCTATCCCGCAGGGACCCGCCCTGCCTATATAGGTGTAACGCCCCAACCCGACGTCAGTACAGACCCTTCCGGATTGGTCGACAAGTGTTAAGATGGAGGTATAAACTATTCTGCTCATCCATATTTTCTCGCGAGAGTCAAGAATTGTCACCTCTGAAAGATCGCAGTCGTCACCAGAGATGAAAGAGTACCATAGCACGATTCGACTGTAATGATGGATCCTGATGAACACACATCGGTAATGGTCCTGTCATAACCATTACCGGCTCCAAGGGGGGTGACATCACGAGGAGGAATGATTATTGCCATGAAAATATAAAATCGGATCCGAGAATCGTTTTTCTAACTAATAATAAAAGTGGGTCTAAACTTTTTATATATGTTTGATATATATGTGATGTATGTTTATTTAAAAATGAGACATTTTTACAAAAACCCCTTGATTTCAAAATTAAGTTGTAAGGAAGAGGCCTTAGGCTTTACCCTAGCCTCCCACCATTACATGATAGGTGGATTCTTATGGTGGATATGTTCGGCTGTAGATATGCGGGAACATGTTTATCCTTAGGGTACATACTGTCTTGTTATAATATTGGATATCATAAGGTACGATAATAGTGTATCCTAAGAACCTATTATGTGAGGGGTGTAACATTCAATTGACCATACTTATGTGAATGGTGGGTGTGACTTAACTAATAATATACTACCCAAGAAACTATTATGTGAGGGAATTATATTATAGAGGCTTAAGGATGATTGAAATTTGCTTTGAGAAGCATTAAGATAAGAGTTATCAAGGAAATTCAAATAATGAAATTCCCGAGTCTCATCTAAGGGAGTATGGGATTTGAATTAAATAGTGAGAGATTTTTGACGAAAACCATTTGAATGGTCCAAATTTCAATGACTGGATAAGAAATCTGAAAATTGTTTTAGCCGCCGATAAAATTAACTGTCATTATATCCCCGCGCCCCAATGCTTTACCTGAGGGGGCATTTGAAGAGGAAAGAGACACTTATAACAAGTGGCTCGAGGATGATGTGCAAGTAAGATGCTATATGATGACATCAATGACCAATAAGCACCAAAGGCAACATGAGGTCATAGACAGTACATATGCAATCCTCCTAAATCTTAAGGAGTTGTATGAATCACAAAGTAGGATTGTAAGGTACAATACTGTTGGTGAACTCTTCTCAAGTAAGATGTTGGAAGGAACATCAGTGAATGAGTATTGCCTCAAGATGATCCGGAACATTCACGCTCTTCATGATCTAGGTGTTGAGATCACTTCTGAGATGGGGACTGATATTCTACTTCATTCATTTCCTTCTAGCTTTAAACAATTCATCGTGAATTTTCATATGTCTGATGTGAATGATAAAGTCTCATTGACTGACCTGATGAATATGTTGGTAAATGCTGAGGAAACCTTGAAAAAGGATTCTAAAGGAAGTGTTTTGGTAATTGATAGGGCTTCAACTTCTAAAGCCAAGCCTAAGGGCAAGGGAAGGAAGAAGAAGTCCAATCTTAAACCAAAAGGAGGAATAAAGAAGAAGGATAACAAAGGAAAGTGTTTCCACTGCGGCAAGACTGGTTATTGGAAAAGGAATTGCAAAAAGTACCTAGCTTCGTTGAAGAATGGTTCTTCTAATGGTACGTCTTATTCATTATTCATTTGCTAATTATGAATTAGTATTTTGCTTATGGCATGTGATACCTAATTGTGTTTTTCTTATACAATGTGATTGTACATAGGAGACAAAGGGAAGCAAAAGGTCGAGTAGACATCGAACTGGCTATGTTTGGAAAGGATCAAGAGTTGCTGCCTTTAACATTGAAGCTTGATTCTTGATTAGTTTATTTATAGTTTTAAGAACTTTTATTATTATTGCCAGTTGTAATAAATACTTCTTTTGAAGTTTTATTTAGTTTTGAATATTTTGTTTATTTAAAACAGTTGTGAACCAGCCAACTTGGATCGGGAGACCTCTCGTTCACTTTTGGGAGGGGTGTTTAACTTGAGTGGATTGTGGATGATGTTTATTCGTCTCGATTTATCCTTCTCTATTATCCACGTTTATCCTTCTCTATTATCCACTCAAGATAGGGTTTTTGAAAAAGGATAAGAGTTTGTAAAAACTAGGAGTCGCCACCTTATTTTTAGGGAACAAGGAAACCACAAAAAGAGTTTTATTTTCAATAAAACATTGACCCCATATTTTGGAAAAGCATGGTCTTTCGAATCAAAGTTGGATTCGGGGGCTAGGTTATGAAGTGGGAAGGTTCCAAGGATCTCCTTGTAGGCACCCACCTCGCCCTAATTAAAGGTCTCCTAATTAAGTTTGGGCTTTATCAAAATCTTTCCAAAACAATCCTATCATATCTAATCAACCACAAAATATGAATAATAATATATAATAATAATATATAGTACAAAAGTATACACAATCCTAAGGGTCTTAGGAGACTCAAAGTCAACCTAAGATTGGACTTGCGCCCTATTGACTGCCTGCGTACTTTACCAATTGCTTGATAAAGATCAAAGTCCACGTAGTTCGATTACCCTAGGACTCTCCTATTGTAATGAACTATATCCTTGAAGGCGTTCTACCTTATCTAAGACTCTATCTTCTAGAGTTGGTGTGTGTTTGAAATAATTCATTTTTCAAAATGGGAGTTTCATCCCAAAATAACTTCTTTAATTTTTATTTGAAAACTCTCAAAAATAGATTCTTAAACAAGCTAAAACCCCTATTTTAGATGTAGTTTTTACAACAAAGGGGAGTCCTAGGTGAAGCCAAGTGGCTTCCCTACCCTAGAAGTCCCTAACTACATCCTAAAGTCATCTAAGCACTCCTAAATATCAACAATAATGCATGCTGGAATTTCTGGAAAAATAGATAAAAATGCATAGAAAATTGTAAACAATGCATGAAAATGGCCTAAATGCAATCTAAGTTAGCTATGGGAACCTAGGCATATTTCTAAGTTGATTTAAGCCTAAAAAATGAGTTTTAATGCACTTTTAGGTTACTTTAAATCCATGGACAGATTTGAAAGTAATCTTGAAGTGTATTTAAAACCATAAAACAATAAAAAAAATGGTGAAAAATGCATTAAATGTAACCTAATGATGACATGCATAAAATACCATAAACTCAAATCATGTTTATTCTAATTAACACAAGGGAAGAGACTCACCTTTGCATGCTCCCTCGAACACATTTTATATATCAATCAAACACTCCAAGTGATAAAAAATAAACCATGATAAGAATAATACTAAACTTAAAAAGATTATTAACCTAATATAAATAACCTAAACATGCATTCCTATATACTAATAATCCTATAATGCATACTAAAAGAGATTCTAAATATGAACACTTAATCCTAAACACTCAACCCTAATATGGTATGATAATATAAGAATGGAAGAAGAGAAATATGCATATAAAAATAAGCTAGTCTATTATGCATACTAAAGAAATATGGAGCCTAAACTATGCATGCTAATAATGAACTAAACCCTATATATACTAAGGAAATAAAACCTAACCTAGCATGATTAAAGAAGAAAAAGAAGAAGAACAAGAACATAAAAGGAAACTACTAACCTCTGCCTTCAAGCCTTCAAGCTTCAAGCCTTCTCCTCAAGCTCCAAGCCTTCTCTTCAAGCTCCAAGGACTCCAAGGAACTCAAAGAATTTAAATTTAAGCTAGAGTGCTATGGGGGAAGCTTGTGCAATTGCTCAAGCCTCTTCTCTCCAAGCTAGCTTTCTAAAGCTTATTCTGTGTGTTGAAACTGATTTCAGGGCCCTCTATTTATAGGGAGGCCTGCATTTGATCAATGGTTGAGTTTGAATCTCTCAAGAATGATCCAAGGGCTCAAAACCAGCCTTCCAAGGTGTTCATACTTATCCAAAAGTCCCTATGGCCGAACTGGACACATGGCAGGGCTTGGAAGAGTCCCGGGCAGAAAAAAGACTGAAGATTGGCTAAAAGGATCGACGACCATCCACTCATGGACGGTTGGCTGTCCCTCATGGATGGTTGGCCATCCATAGGTGGACGGTCATCGATTCCCCATCCCTAAAATTGCCCTATATGGGCCTGGTTCAGCCCGTTTCGACCCGGTTTCTGCTTTTTTAGGCTTTTCGGGCCCGTTTTAACTCCAAATTCGACGATTCAAGCACCGAAATGATCGTGATTCGATTCTCCATGTTTTAAGAAGTATTTGAAGTGAAACTGCATTGACCGAAGTCAAAGGTTTAGGGAAAAATCGACCGATTAGCTGTTTAGGGCCTGCCGGGCCCAAATTAGGGTTTTGAAATTTGCTAACCGATTGCTTTCGAAATCATTTCTTCTTCTTGAAACAAGTTTTAAAATGTTTTAGGAAAGTGTTTTGAAGCCTTTGAAGGCTTTGGTTTGATAAAAATATCGAATCCCAGTCACTTCCGGTCTAAACCCTAATCTGGGCTTGAAAGGGCCCCTTGAGCCTTAAGAGCCAATCATGAGCCAGGAGGCTCAACTGACCTTGCCACTGATCAACTTAGCTACAAAACAAACTTTAAATATATATGCCAAAGCTTCGATATCATTCGAGACAAGATCGATAGTCGTTTAGGGCTTTTGTGATTTATAGGACCGAACTGCCCTTTAGTCACAAAAGGCCTTATTTTCTGTCAAGCCTTGCTCGGAATGTCATGGAATTTTTTAGGGATGCTCCTAGACTCTCTAAAAACCTAATGCAAAAAGAACCGACTCAATCTGATCTAAAAACCTACATGCGATAATGACCTCTATCTAATTACCCACCAAGGGTAAAACTGGGAATTTAGGGTTTTGACACCCTATTTCACCTCAAATCAAAGGCAACCATTCATGACCATACTCATGGTAAAAAATGGATGTCTATAGAAGCCCCTCGTTGATGTTCACGGCTTCGCCGGTGAATATCAACGAAATAATGACATCCCATTTTTTACACAACAAAATAGGGATAATTAACCATCAAAATTATTTTGAAAGCTTCGCTTCGAATTCTCTCTAGAAGTCTCACTTCTAGTTATCTCAAGGATTTTCAATCCTTTTGGAAATTTCATTTCCAATCATCATGAAAAATTGGGAGTCTTTGACTCATTATTAGAAATTTCATTTCTAGTTAACTCAAGGATTTTCAATCCTTTTGGAAATTGCATTTCCCATTATCATAGAATTTTGAGTCTTCGACTCATTACTAGAAATTTCATTTCTAGTTAACTAAAGGATTTTCAATCCTTTTGGAAATTGCATTTCCAATTATCATAGAAATTTGAGAGTCTTCAACTCATTACTAGAAATTTCATTTCTAGTTAACTCAAGGATTTTCAATCCTTTTGGAAATTGCATTTCCAATTATCTTAGAAATTTGAGAGTCTTCGACTCATTACAAGAAATTTCATTTCTAGTTAACTCAAGGATTTTCAATCCTTTTGGAAATTGCATTTCCAATTATCATATCATATCTTAATATCACCCATATATCATTCTTATATACATTTCATGTATATTTCATCAATACTTCATGCATTTCACAAAATCTTATGGATTTGGGCCTCCAAAATGGGCTTTTCTCATTAGCCACCCTTCATGGGCTCACTCACCTCTATAATCTCCTTCATGGGTCTCACAAGCTCACCACATCAAATGTATTCATAATCATTTCATGATTACAAACTTGTTTACACAATCTTTTCATTCATTCATTTCTAAATCTCATGGTTTTCAACCAAAAAATCGTCATTTCATGTGAACTTTCCTATTCACAATTGCTCAATTCTCACTTTGGTATGCACCAAATCCTCTTTATTTCTTATCAATTCACCAAATATCATTCAATCTCAATCAAATGCATTTTCCTAAATCAAAATTTGAAAGAAAATGAGTCAAAATTGGTCAAAATAGGCCAAAATAGTCAAAATTGGGCCTAATGGGCTTCAAAAACCCACAAAAAGTCAACATTTGACATCAAGGATGGAAGACCATCCACTAGGGGACGGCCAACCGTCCACTAGGGGACGGCCACCCGAGCCTCTTTCTCCCTATTTAGGTGTTTTGACACCCATTTGCTCATCACTCCAAATTTCACTCATTTTGAGACTTTCTCTCTCTAGGATTTTCCAAATTCTCTCAAAATTCATTCCTTTTGATTTCATATCATCCAAATCAAACTCCAAACATCTCTAGTGTTACTACTCAACTTGATTTGTGAATAAAAAACTTAGGATTTCATCCTCTTGATTTCAAATTTGGGAATTCAAAACCCAAATACACATATATTCATTTTCTCAAGTTCATCTTCTACCTATACTCATGGCAAATAGGTATGATTCAAAATACCCATACATGAAAATGAAAATCTATAAGGCACCATCTTATGATCCCAACAACACAAGCTTGCTATTGGAGCCCCATGATCATTTCTCTCATATCCATACTCTACAAGAGGTAAGCTTACTTTCCATGCTCTTTCATTGAATCATTGATGTCTAGATGCTTTGATATTGATCTTTGGATATTGTTTGATGACTTGTGTTCATGAAATTTGTATTTAACAAAGCTTGGGAGCCTCATTTCATTAGCTTCACAAGTTTGAAATGTTGCCCACCAAGTGTTTGATAAAATTCCCAAGAGACTAGAATTTGATTTTTTTGGTTTAAATTTCTCATGTCATGATTCAAATATGTTTCAAACATCATTTGGATACTTTCAAAAACTTCATGACAAGTTTTCACAATCATTTTAAAAAATGTGCATACTAGGTGTTTGATAAAATGCCTAAAGGTAGACAATTTCAATTTTTTCAAAGCAATTCATCATATCACTTCTCATGTCATGATTTAAATGTGTTTCAAACATCATTTGAATATTTTTGAATTATCATGACAAGTTTTCATAATCATTTTCAAAAATGTGCACACTAAGTGTTTGTTAAAATGCCTAAAGGGGCAATTTTAAGTTTTTCAAATCAATTCATCATATCATGATTTTTCAAATGTTTTCAAAATAATCATATCATGATAAGTTTTCAAAATATTTCAAGTAATGCACATATCAAAAATTTTCATGAATTAAGACTTAGCTTAAAATGTTACTTCCATGGCTTTTATAAAACTTATGCTGAGTATTTATTTCATGATTTTTAAAATTCTATTCTCTTAGTATTTTTATTTCCAATTCAATTTTCATGAAAAGATGTCATATGGCATTTTAAACGAATTATGCTAATTCTTGATGTAAAATTGAAAATACCAAAATTAACTCCATTAATTATGGTATTTTTTTTTTTGAATAACTCACAATTGACAAACCATTTGAGAAATTTGAACATTTTTTGAAAATGTGTCATTTTGTGAGTTAATTTTGTATTCTTGATTCAAAGAATTAGCATAACTTATCTTTTATACCTCTAATCCATTAATCTTTATCTTTACAGCCAGAGTTCGACATCAGGACTCAGTCATCTTTACAGGGTATTATTGGATGGTGGGCCAAGATGGATACCCTCCAACCACATGTCAAAGCCACTATCCGAAAGCTTGGTTTTGGAGATTTCATCGACTCATTGTGGGTTGATACTATGGACAGACAGGCTCTGATGGCCTTATCTGAGCTTTGGTGGGACACCACCAACACATTCTACTTCGAGTTTGGGGAGATGACTATGACTCCCCTCGATTTTACCATGATCACTGGACTTTCCATTGGGGGTCGCCCTTTAGATTTTTATGATAGTGCAAGCAAGAACTTGACTTACCTAGATACCTATCTTGGGGCAGGCGATATTGAGATCGTGAAGAAATCAGTTCGTCAAAATACCCTCTTTAACACTTTAGCAACATACCTGAAGGAGGAGATCCCGATCACATTGTACGGGCTTTCCTTTTATACCTATTTTCATGCACTCTTTTCGCAAGCACTGCTGATTTGGCTTCTCTAGGCCTTCTTTCCAGTTTGGAGGATATTGAGACCATTTCTCAGTATGACTGGGGTGGTGCTGCCTTGGCCACCATGTATAGGACCATGTGCTGTCGGTCTCGAGTGGTATGCACCGACTTCGGAGGCATGGGATTTGTTTGGGAGGTATACTCACTTATTTTAAAGAAAATATCATATCATTCCCTTTATTTATTTTCTAACAAGGCACATATTCTGCAGGTATGGGCTCATGAGTATCTCGATCTGAATGGCCTTTCACTGATTGCTAATGACCTTTCTTGGCCAACCCTCGCTCGATATGCCCCAGATCGGCGAGTGAGTGCTATTGCCCACATACATGATTATGCTTACAGTCGCGCCTTTCTTGCAAGGTTGCGCTCTAATGAGGTAATCATTCTCATTTTTGCTTTCCTTTCTCAATGCTCAAACTTCCTCTAATATACTTTGTTCTCAGGTTAGGTGGAACCCTTGGCGTCATTGGAGGGGTACCATGCATGCTTAACTTAACTCTGTGATTGAGATATCACATAAGAGAATTCTGTTTGAGGGGCCTTCTGGCAGGTACTGGTACCTTGGGGAAAGAGTGCGTGCTCAGCTTTGTGGGTCTTATTCGGTTGCTCGAGTTGTTAGAAGTGTGCCCTAAAACCAATTAGTAGGTTGTTATTAGGGAACTTTAATTTCATTTATGTTATTGTATGAATCTTATTCATCTATAAAATGGCTTTTATATTATCATGTAAACTTGTGTTATTTATAACTGTTCATGATAATGTCCTTGAATAGCATGATAGAGCATTGTATCTCAAGTGTTGAGATAGAGAGACATATGATTCTCAAGAACATCTATTCTAGATATGTTCCTAATCATAGGTTTATTTATTTGGGCGATAATGAACCGTTAAGATTGGCTCAGGTTATACTAGCTCCAATGGGAGGATGGTGAGTCTCAAGCCATCTGTGTAGAGACACTATAGTAAACCTGTGGGTGCTTGTTAGAGAACAAGTACACTGA
>JAESVK010082343.1:0-17846 GCA_017140935.1 Hamamelis virginiana
ATACAAATGGCACTAATGTTAACTTTTAATTTTACTACACCTTTTAATCTTACCAGCAGCTGGAAATAAAGCATTTAGAACAGTCAGAACAATCTGAGGGAGATTCTGAATTGGACCAAGCAGAAGAATATAAGGAAAGTTTTGAATAAAATAGTGAAGAAATCGAAGAGGAAGATGATGAGCACCACAAACAGGAAAATGAACAAGACAATGAAAATTTGGCATTAATGGAAGATAACAAAGAAGATGAAGAAGACAAGCAGTTGGAAAAAATGAAAAAAAGATGACAAAATGGAATGTATAGAACTCCAGAAACCTGTGGATGAATGTGCTGAAGAAAACCAACAACAAAGTGAAAGTGTTAGAGGTATGCCCTAAAACCAATCCTGAAGGGCATATCAATTTCATATTATATTAATTTGAAGGTATAACTTGTCGTATATATATAAATATATATATGATAAGGTCAATGAATAAATGATAAGAGAAATATGTATCTCAAGTTGTTGAGATATGGAGACTCATATTTCTTATACACATTTATTCTAAAAGAAGTTCCTGCTCATAGGTTTATAAAGTGGATAATAATAAACCATTAAGAGTAGCACAAATTTAAACTATCTCCAATAGGAGGATATGTAGTCTTTCCTATTAGTGTAATGACACTATAGTTAATCTGTGGGTGCATATTAAAGAATATGTACACTGAACATGATCTGTCAGAATATTCTTATGTTATGTCCATTAATTTGGTAATCCTTAGACCTGAGACACCATAGCTGTCATATGCTTGAGTTGTTAGGGTTTGATAGTATCGTGTACAGCCTTAACCTTAAGGATGTAATCAGTACTCATTGGCTCTAATAAGTTATGCATGAAGATAAATGAGAGGTCAATGAGAAATCATCACTTTCATCTTTGATGAGAGAGAATGTCAAGGTTAGTTCACAAAGATAGTTTTCAATTGAAATCTGTGGCCACAGTGATAGGTGAATTGTGAAAGAGTTTCATCAGGTTCAACTTATCGAGATTATACTTTATTGAACAGATAACAAGTTGTTAAGATAGGGCCTGACTTAATAACCATGCCTGATTATCTTAACAATGACATTAGAGGATGAAGGATTAAGTTACATGAACGGTTTACATAGTTCTTTTATTCACCCACACCTAGGGTACGTCATGACACATTGCTAGACGTCACTCATGACCAGTGTAGGACTATTGATAAAGTATTATCAATGAGGGCATAATTGGAATTATTCCAATTGAACCAAAAATATAAACTTTCTATTTTGGGAGACATAAGATGTCCTTGTCCACTGCTAGGTTGGGGTGAACCCAAAGGGTCACACACAATAGAACACAAGTGAGTTCTTTAAGTTAGGAGAGGGGTAAGTTTCTAATTTATATAACTTACTTGGTCTCTTTAATTAATGGTTAATTAAGGAGGATTAAGTTGCAAAAATTAGAGACCCTAGTATTTGCTATAAATACATAGGGATGAGTGCATGCTAGCATTAAGTCCATTCAACCCTAAAAGAGAAGAGGAGGCTATCATCACTTCACTACCATGTATGGCCGTGACCTAGGGGTTGCCCCCTTGGCTGTAAGTTACTCTCCTCTCCCTCTCCACCTTGCTTTGTTCAAGAGTTGTTCAAGAGCAAGAAGCTTAAGGAATCTTGAGTTCGTGTGGATACCGTTGGAGGCTTCATCCGTTTGGAGCTAGGATTCGACAATCCTTAAAACAAAAGAGGTTCAAGTCAGTATGCATTTAAGTTGTATAAATTCATTCTTATTTTGTAAAGACATGATCCGATGCTTAATCGAAATCCTGCTCGATTTTAATGGAGGATTCAACTATTGTAAAAAATTTTGTTGCAAGTCTTCCGTTGCGAATCCATTCCATTGATTTCCTTTCAGTGGTATCAGAGCCATATTAAGCATGATCATGATTTTGATGATGGCATGTATGGATATAATAAATTAAAATCAAAATCAAGGGTTTTCACACCCACATAGAATTTGGTTATGAGAGGGTTCTTCATGAACCTCTTATGTTTTGCTTCTTGTTTTGATCTAATGGTGATTAGGGTTTGTTAGAAACCCTATATGAAGGTCACGGCCACATGGAGCAGCCCCCTAAGTGGATTCAACAATGGGGTTTTACCCCTTTGATGTTTGGTTTGAATTTTTGATAAAAAAAACCCTAGAATTGATTTGGGTTTTCTTTCTATTCTCCCTCTAAATTTCTGACTCTATAGGGGATTATCCCCATGTGATTTGGGTTTGTGAAACCCTATAATCATCATCCATGGTTGAATCTTGGAGTTTGGGAAACCCTAGGATTGAATGGATGAGTTTCTTGATTTTGGAAATAAGAACATCAAGGCTCGAATTTATGGAAATTAACTTTAATGGCATTTAGGGTTTTGAGAAATCCCTAATAGGGAATCACGGCCATGAGGATTTTTCCCTCTATGGTATTCGGCTATTGGGTTTTAGATACCCTAATATATGTTTACATGGTTCTTGATTAATTTTAAAAGGTGTTTTAAATTGATTCTTGATGCATGCTATTCATAATTTAAAGTTGTTTAAATTAGTTTATTAATGAAGCTTTGTTAAAGTGTTAACAATGGTGTTTTAGGGTTCTTCAAAAACCCTAATTGAATGTGACATGGTGGCTGGATTTTGGTTTAGGAAACCCTAAATCAAAATAGGAAATTTCTTGAATTGAAATTATAAACACTAATTGTCAAATCTTGAAATCCTCAATTTCCTATTTTAAATTTTTTCATGTTTTAGGAAAGTTTCTTCTTTTGATTTGATTCATTCCTATTTTGAATGATTTGGATTTAGGAGATTACGCAACATGATTAGAGTTTATGGAAACCCTAAATAAATTGGATTAGGTAAGGTTTGAGAAACCCTAACCCTAACCCTAACCCTAACCCTAGCTCACTCTCTCTCTCACTATAGTGGACGGTCCTAAGGGTTTTGGAAACCCTAATGGGCTTTGTTTTTATTTGGTTTCATCCCGTATGTTCTTCAATTGATTTATGAATCACTCATGATGTTTTCAAAAATTATTTTATTGTTTTTGGAAATCAAATATGAAGAACAAGTAGGATATATGAAACTTGTTTTGTAAAAAAAATTTCATTTTAGTGTTCTTGAGAGTTTGGGCAATACATGTGATGTATTAATGTTTTAATTTGTTTAAAAACATTTAAGGCTGTTGCTTAATGATATATTAACATGTTAGAATAGTTTTGGCATGATTATATATCGTTTGGATTAATTTTAAAATTATTTTAGAATTAAACAAAGTTGCTGTATTTTTAGGGCAGCAACTACGTATGTGTAGACATCCATTTTTGACCATGAGTATGGTCATGAATGGTTGCCTGTGTTTAGAGATGAAATAGGGTGTCAAAACCCTAAGTTCCCAGTTTTACCCTTTGTGGGTAATTAGATAGAGGTCATTATCGCATGAAGGTTTTTAGGTCAGATTGAGTCGGTTCTTTTTGCATTAGGTTTTTAGAGAGTCTAGGAACATCCCTGCAAAATTCCATGGCATTCTGAGCCAGGCTTGATAGAAAATAAAGCCTTTTGTGACTGAAGGGCAGTACTGTCCTTTGAATCACAAAAGCCCTGAATGACTGTCAATCTTGTCTCGAATGGTCTTGAAGCCTTGGCATAGATATTTAAAGTGTGTTTTGTAGCTAAGTTGATCAGTGGCAAGGTCTGTTGAGCCTCCTGGCTCATGTTTGACTCTTAAGGCCTAAAAGGTCCTTTCAAGCCCAGATTAGGGTTTTCGACCGGAAGCAACCGGGATTCGATATTTTTATCATACCAAAGCCTTCAAAGGCTTCAAAACACTTTTCTAAAACATTTTAAAACTTGTTTCGAGAAGAAGAAATGATTTCTAAAGCAATCGGTTAGCAAATTTCAAAACCCTGATTTGGGCCCGACAGGCCCTAAACAGTTAATCGGTCGACTTTTCCCCAAACCTTTGACCTCGATCAATGCATTTTCACTTCAAACACTTCTTAAAATATGGAGAATCGAATCACGATGGTTTCGGTGCTTGAATCGTCAAATTTGGACTTAAAACGGGATCGAAAAGCCGAAAAAAGCCGAAACCGGATCGAAACGGGTTGAGACAGGCCCACATAGGGAATTTTTGGGGATGGAGGATCGATGACTGTCCACCTAGGGATGGCTAACCGTCCATGAGGGACGGCCAACCTGTTAGAAGTGTGCCCTAAAACCAATTAGTAGGTTGTTAGTAGGGAACTTTAATTTCATTTATGTTATTGTATGAATCTTATTCATCTATAAAATGGCTTTTATATTATCATGTAAACTTGTGTTATTTATAACTGTTCATGATAATGTCCTTGAATAGCATGATAGAGAATTGTATCTCAAGTGTTGAGATAGAGAGACATATGATTCTCAAGAACATCTATTCTAGATATGTTCCTGATCATAGGTTTATTTATTTAGGCGATAATAAACCGTTAAGATTGGCTCAGGTTATACTAGCTCCAATGGGAGGATGGTGAGTCTCAAGCCATCTGTGTAGAGACACTATAGTAAACCTGTGGGTGCTTGTTAGAGAACAAGTACACTGAACGTGACCAATATGAGTACAGCTTATGGAGAAATATTTGAATGTCAAAAGCTGCTCATGTGTATAGTCACATTTGTAATCCTCATACCTGAGACACCACTGGTTATCTTATGTATGAATTACTAGAGTTTGATAGTATCTTGTACACCCTTAGTCATGAGGATGTAATCGGTGCTCATTGGCTTTAGTAAGTTGTATATGAAGATAGGTGAGTGTGCAATAGGGGATCACCACCCTTAATATCAAAGGGAGAATGTCACAGTTAATTCACAAATAATAACTCAATGAAGTCTTTGGCCAAAGCAGAAGGTAACCAAGGAAAAGAGTTTTCATGGGTTAACCTAATTGAGTTTATATTTTGGTGAATGGCTAACACAGGATTAAGTTAGGGTTTGACATGAATCCATACCCGAATAACTTAATCGTGACATTGTTTGGTGAAGGATTATTTATTACACGAAGGGTTCATTTATATTTGTATATTCACCCACACCTAGGGCACGTCATGATATGTTGCTAGATGTCACTCATGACTAGTGTAGGCCTAATGATAAGTGTTATCATTGAGGGCAAAATTGGAATAGTTTCAATTGAACCAAAAATAGAAAGTTTCTATTTTGGGAAACATGCGATGTTCCCGAGCCACTACTAGGTTGGGGTGAACCCAATGGGTCACACACATTAAAGCTTAAGTGATCTTCTTGAATTTGTGAGAGGGGATATTCTAATTTGTGTATGAGTTTAATCCTTATTATTAAGGGTTAATAATTAAAAGGATTAAGGATACACTAAACTAGGATAAACCTATTCTTATATGGTGTTTGGTCATGCTAGCACTAGTAACCAAACATCATTGAAAGAGGAGAGAGTCTATAAATAAGAGGGATAGGCCTAGGGTTTCATAATCCAACTCATCAAAGTGAGCCTCTCTCTCTCATTGCCGCCACTCTCTCTCTCTCCCTCTCAAGCTTGCATTCTCTTCAAGAGTTGTGGAGATCAAGGAGTTCAAGGAGTCTTAGGCTCGTGTGGACTTCATTGGAGGCTTCCATATTTTTGGAGCTCGAGGTTTCGCGAGGATTCACGGCAATGATTGGAGGATAGCATCTACAAAGGAACACAAGTAAGCTTTAATTAATGTTTGATTAATTGTTTTGATTCGCTTTTATAGTTTGAGTTCGATTCTTGGATGAATATCAATGGGAAATTTTTATTGTTTACATTCCGCTGCGTTCCCATGGCGTATTCTTTCACAACCATCCTAGGGTGGATGGTCGTCGACCACTTTGCCCAATAACTGCTCTTCTTCAGTTTCTTTTTTGCCCGGGACTCTTTCAAGCCCTGCTATGTGTCCAGTTCGGCCATGGGGAGTTTTGGATGAGTATGAACACCTTGGAAGGCTAGTTTTGAGCCCTTGGATCATTCTTGAGAGATTTAAACTCAGCCATTGATCAAACTCAGGCCTCCCTATAAATAGAGGGCCCTGAAATCAGTTTTAATGCACATAATAAGCTTTAGAGAGCTAGCTTGGAGAGTAGAGGCTTGAGCAATTGCACAAGCTTCCCCCATAGCACTCTAGCTTAAGTTTTAAAGTTCTTGAGGTCCTTGGAGTCCTTGGAGCTTGAAGAGAAGGCTTGGAGCAAGAGGGAATGAGGCAAAGAAAGAGGTTAGTAGCTTGTAGTTTAAAGTTTTGTTTTCTTTTTCTACTTTTTCTTCTTCTTCTTCTTTTTCTTCTTCTTCTTCTTTTTAATCATGCTAGGTTAGGTTTTTATTAGTATGCATAGGATTTAGTTCATTGTTAGTATGCATAAGATATAGTTCATTGTTAGCATGCATAGTTTAGGATCCATATTTCTTTAATATGCATGATAGGCTAGTTTATTGTTTCTTTAGGAATTATTTTTTTATAATATGTTTGTATGTTTCTCTTCTTCCATTCTTCTTTAGTCATACCATATTAGGATTGAATATTAATTTAGGATTAGGTTCATGCATGTTTAAGTCTTTTAGGTTAGTAATCATGTTAGGTTAGTTTATGCAAAATAATAACATATTAGTATATTTTAAGATAAGTTTGTATTGTTCATATTTGGTTAGTTTATTTTTATCTCTTAAAGTGTGCTTAAAAATACCAATTGTGTTCGAGGGAGCATGCAAAAGGTAAGACCCTACCCTTGTGTTTATTTCCTATGAATAAAGTGTTATTTTCAAGCATATTGTATGGGATAAATTAGCATATCATACTAGGTTGCATATTAGGGCATTTACACTCTTTTTTTATTCTTTTATTTTATAGGTTTTAAACCATTCTTTGGTTGCATATAAATCTGTCCATGGGTTTAAAGTGACCTAAAAATGCATTAAAACTCATTTTTTAGGCTTAAATCAACTTAGAAACACACCTAGGTTCCCATAGCTAACTTAGATTGCATTTAGGACATTTTCATGCATTGATTACTTTCTTTGGTTGTATTTTTATTCAGTTTCTAGAATTTTCCAGCATGCATTATTTTGATATTTAGGATTATTTAGATGACTTTAGGATGTAGTTAGGGACTTCTAGGTTAGGGAAGCCACTTGGCTTCACCTAGGACTCCCCTTTGTTGTAAAAACTACATCTAAAGAGAGGTTTTAGCTTATTTAAGAGTTTATCTTTGAGAGTTTTAAAATGAAAATAAAAGAAGTTATTTTGGGATGAAACTCCCATTTTGAAAGATGAAATATTTCAAACAAAAACCAACTCTCGAAGATAGAGTCTTAGATAAGGTAGAATGCCTTCAAGGATATAGTTCATTACAATAGGAGAATCCTAGGGTAATCGAACTACGTGGACTTTGATCTTTATCAAGCAATTGGTAAAGTACGTAGGCAGTCAATAAGGCGCAAGTCCAATCTTAGGTTGACTCTTGTCACCTAAGATCATTAGGTTTCTTGTATACTTTTGTACCATTTATTATTATTTAGTATTATATATATATATATATATATATATCATATTTTGTGGTTGATTAGATAAATAGGATTGTCATGATAAGATTTTGATAAAACCCAAACTTAATTAGGAGACCTTTAATTAGGGCGAGGTGGATGCCTACAAGGAGTTCCTTGGAACCTTCCCACTTCGTAACCTAGCCCCCGAATCCAACTTTGATTCAAAGACCATGCTTTTCCAAAATATGGGGTCAATGTTTTATTGAAAATAAAACTCTTTTTTGTGGTTTCCTTGTTCCCTAAAAATAAGGTGGCGACTCCCAGTTTTTTACAAACTCTCACATTTTTTTTCAAAAACCCAATCTTGAGTGGATAATAGAGAAGGATAAACGTGGATAATAGAGAAGGATAATAGAGAAAGATAAATCGAGACGGATAAACATCATCCACAATCCACTCAAAAACCCCCAAAGTGAACGAGAGGCCTCCCGATCAGGTTGGCTGGTTCACAGTATGTTTTGTAAAATCTATAAAAAATGGTTTTATTGATTTACAAAGCATGCCACCTATCAAATTCATTAATATAAGGTCTTAGCTAAGTTTAGGAAGAGTTCCCATGACTTATTATGGCCTAGGTTAGCCATACTAAGGTTTTTGTGATTAAGAGTCAAATCTGGAAATTCTGACTCTCTATCGAAAAAGGCCTTAAATTGATACCAAACGTTGGAATCAAATGATGAGACCCCTGCCATTGGAAAGAGGACTGAAAAACCTAGTTAATTGTAGTATTCCCATGCCTTAATTCGTTCCAGGTTAGGCCATATAAAGCTATTTGTGAAGAATTTCCAGAATCTGTCATGGTTTGGAATTCATGTCACAAAATTCTTTAAAGTGATACCCAACGTTGGAATCACATAACGAGACCTATGCCATTTGAAAGAGGACTGAAAATCCTTGTGAAATAGAGTATTCTCACATTTTAAAAGTTAATTTTAATATAGGAAAATTTAGTCCCAAAACAGTAGCTGAATTCTAAGTTTTTGTTGAAAAACTGAAATTGTATCTTTCCTAGAATTTTTGTATTAAGTTATTATTTAATTCCACCTATGTAGGTTAATGTTGATTAATCTACTAACCATATTAAAGTGTTAAATGCATGGTAGGAATTATGAGAATGATTTCTCAAATTAAATTCTATATATTTAAAACCCTATTTGTGTAAATTAGGAGTTTTACTTGTTTTAGGAAATACACTAGTATAGTCATGTGAGATATGATGAGATTCCTTTTAAATGAGATTTAAAGGACTTTATTATTGTTATGAGATAATAATAATAATAATTTATTGTTATTATGAGATAATAATAATAATATGACTTTAATTAATTATATGCCATTGCCATCATTACCTTTACTTTGTTTTAGCTTTTATTTATGCAATGTGATTG
The DNA here is from genome assembly GCA_017140935.1 of Hamamelis virginiana. NCBI lineage: Eukaryota > Viridiplantae > Streptophyta > Magnoliopsida > Saxifragales > Hamamelidaceae > Hamamelis > Hamamelis virginiana. Next base: position 9,019 of record JAESVK010082343.1, read on the forward strand.
TATAACTGTGAATGGATGATTATGGACTAAAGACCAATTAGCTATCAAGAGAGGATGAAGGCTCGCCCTCACTAGGAGCCACAGTAGCTGTAGGATGAGAAGCATGTCATCGGGCTCGGTGACCCTGTCAAATAAAGAGATATGAGGAGTAATGTATGAGAAAAGAGGTAAAGCTATCAAGAGAAAGTTTGATACCTCAGTAAGTGGAAATCCCGATACTAGTGGATGCATCAGATAATGCTGACAGAATGTATGGTAATCCTCGTGCGGAAGATGGAAAGCATCCGCAAATACACCAGCCATGGCGTCTGCTAAGGCATGGTCTGTCAATTTATCAGCATGCCTCATAGAGGGAAAAGGTGCATGAGGTACACAAGCAGTTGAATAAGCCCCACAAAGTTGAGCACGCACTCTTTCCCCAAGGTACCAGTACCTGCCAGAAGGCCCCTCGAACAAAATCCTCTTATGTGACATCTCAACTACAGGATTAAGCTGAGGCATGGTACACATCCAATGGCGCCAAGGACTCCACCTCACCTGAAGACGAGGTATATTAGAGAAAATTTGAACATTGAGAAAGGAAAGCAGAAATGAAGATGGTTACCTTATTGGAGCGCAACCTTGCAAGAAAGGCACGACTGTAAGCATAATCATGCTTATGAGCAATGACATCCACTCGCCGATCTGGTGCATATCGAGCGAGGGTTGGCCAAGAAAAGTCATTAGCAATCAGTGTGAGGCTATTCAGGTCAAGATACTCATGAGCCCATACCTGCAGAATATGTGTATTGTTAGAAGATAAGTAAAGGTAAGTTTATGATATTTTCTTAAAATAAGTGAGTATACCTCCCAGACAAATCCCATGCCTCCAAAGTCGGTGCATACCCCTCGAAACCGACAGCACATGATCTTATACATGGTGGCCAAGGCAGCGCCACCCCAATCATACTGTGAAATGGTATCAATATCCTCCAAACTAGCAAGAAGGCCTAGAGGGGCCAAATCAGCGGTGCCTGCCAAAAGAGTGCATGAAAACAGGTACAAAAGGAAAGCCCGCACGATGTGATCAGGATCTCCCCCTTCAGGCATATTGCTAAATGTGCTAAAGAGAGTATTTCGGCGAACTGATATCTTCACGATCTCCATATCAGCTGCCCCAAGATAGGTATCTAAATAAGTCAAGTTCTTGCTTGCACCATCATAGAAATCCAAAGGGCGACCCCCAATGGAAAGTCCCGTGATCATGGTAAAATTAAGAGGAGTCGTAGTCATCTCTCCAAACTCGAAATGGAACGTGTTGGTGGTTGTAGACATCCATTTTTGACCACGAGTATGATCATGAATGGTTGCCTGTGATTAGAGGTAAAATAGAGTGTTAAAACCCTAAGTTGCCAGTTTTACCTTTTTGCGTAGTTAGGTAGAGGTCATTATCACATGAAGGTTTTTAGGTCAGATTGAGTCGATTCTTTTTGCATTTAGTTTTTAGAAAGTCTAGGAATATCCCTGTAAATTTTCATGGCATTCTGAGCTAGGCTTGATAGAAAATAAGGCCTTTCGTGACTTGAAAGGCAGTGCTGTCCTTCGAATCACAAAGGCTCTGAATGGATGTCGATCTTGTCTCGAATTGTCTCGATACTTTGGCATGGATATTTAGAGTGTGTTTAATAGCTAAGTTGATCAGTGGCAAGGCCTGTTGAGCTTTCTGGCTCATGTTTGGCTATTGAGGCTCGAAAGGCCCTTTCAAGCCCACATTAGGGTTTCGACCGGAAGTGACCGGGATTCGATATTTTTATCAAACCAAAGCCTTCAAAGGCTTCAAAACACTTTCTTAAAATGTTTTAAAACTTGTTTCAAGAAGAAGAAATGATTTCGAGACCAATCGGTTAGTGGATTTCAAAACCCTAAAAGGGCATGATAGGCTCAAAACTACTAATCGGCTTGGTTTCTCTCAACCCCTTGACTTTGGTTAAGGTTTTTCATCCTCAAAATCTTCTAGAAACATGGAGAATCGAATCACGATCGTTTTGGCGCTTGAATAGTCAAATTTGGACTTGAAACGGGCCCGGAAAGCCGAAAACTGCCGAGACGGGTCGAGATAGGGCAAAATTGGGCTGAGTGATCGATGACCATCCCTCAATGGACGGTTGGCCGTCCAAGCTGGACGGTCGTCCATCCTAGGGTGGACGGTCATCCATGCCCAATGCCCAGATTCGCCCAATTTTGATTTTTTGAGAGTTTGGATGCTTTGGGACTCTTCCAATGGCTATCTAGCTCAGCTTGGGACACTTTGCACGACCTTAGAGACCTTGGAAGACTGATTTGAGACCCTTAGATCACTTCTTAGGGTTTTAATGACATCCATTGATCGATTTGAAGCCTTTTCCTATATATACATCACTTAGGGATTAGGTTGGAGGCAAGTTTTTGATCTTGGGAGACTTGGAGCACTTGTAGCAGCCACTAGCAACCTTAGCCACGAAATTTAGAGCCATTGGAGGTTAAAGAAAGGTGCTAGAAGCAAGGAAGAAGAAGGCTAAAGGTACGTTTAAGTACCCCATTGATCCTATGTTGAACTTTTACATAATATAGTTTGATTTTAAGTTTTTTTGGGTAGTTTGCACATGTTAGCTTTCTCTTACTTCTTCTTCTTCTCTTATACTTTAGGAATCATCTTTAGTTTGAGTATTAATGGTTAGGAGAAGGAATGCATGATGTAGAATAGGTTTGGTTTAATGCTTGTATGATATTGGTATTAGAGATGCATGTTTTCTATTTTGAGTCTCATAATATGTTAGGGTGTTTGAGTGGGGTTTTCATGATTAGGATAGTCTTTCTTATATTATTCAAGTATGTTAGTTGTTATGTTAAAGAGTCAATGCATATTGGGAGTGGTTTAATGTGTGTGATTTTCTGTTTTAGGTAGGAATGCATAGTATTTAGGTAAGTTTGAGTCTTTTGTGTTAATAATCATTGTTAAGATGTTAGGAGTAGTTTTAGGTATTGTATGTCAAGTTTAGTGTTATTCTTGCTTTATTTCAATTAAGTTTACCATATGGAATGCATTGAAGTGATTGATATATGAATTGTGATCAAGGGAGCAAGCAAAGGTAAGTTTCTTCCCTTGTGGTAGACTTGGTGGTTTAAAGCATGAATATATGTTATCTCGTGATTATTTTGCATGAGTGTCTTAGTCTATTGTGTTAGTATGTATTTTAGTATTTTTATTTGGTATTTTGCATGGATTAAGAATGGTTTTTAAGCCATTTTAATGTTAGTATTCAAATCTGTCCAGATTTGAATGTGAACTTTAAAGAGGCTTATTTACTATTTTTAAGTCATATCTTGCATTGTTTTATATATAGTAATAATAGTATATCATATTAGGTTGTATGATAGATCATTTACACATTTTTATTTGTTATTTTCATGAGTTTTAATCTACTTTTAAAGACACATTCAAATCTGTCCATGAATTGAAAGTGCCTTTAAAGTAAGTTAAAAACCATTTTTAGGGCCAAATCCAACCTAGAAATATGCCTAAGTTCACATAGTTTGATTAGATTGAATTTAGGGTCATTCTTCATGCATTGTTTGCATTGATTGTTGCATTTTTATTTATTCTATTTGTAACGCCCCAACCTAACAATCATACCGACCCTTCCGGATAGGTCAACATGTGTCAAGATAGAGGTACAACCTGACCTGCTCATTCAAATATCCTTACGGGAGACAAGAAATATAGACATAATTAACAATATGAAATGTTATGCTCATACAAATGTCCCAAACGTCTTATACAATAATAATAAATCAAATTATAATAATGCCAACATCCCTGGCAAGTAGGCTATGCCACAAACAGTGACAAAATCCCAATATTAAGAAAATATAAAAATCACACATCTCATCATTATGCAAATCCAAATGCAGATTCTACGATATAGCCATCTAACAATCCTCGAACAGAGGCTTGTCTCAAGTCAGTGATGCAACCCTCAAGCCAACCTGTAATCTGCTGCATAAAAGCAGGAGTGAGCTTCCACTTGCTCAGTAGGAATAAGATAACCTCTACCAATAACAATAATATAGTAATACATGGAATATTTTATATAAACAGAATTTCTATAACATTTATGAAACAATAGATATCGAAGTTTTAAACCTGTGTGGACTTTCAGTGAAAAACATAAGTAATTACATATTCAGTTCATAAATCAACATGAGAAATCAGTGTGGGTTTAACTCAGTTATAAACACTGTATAATGCCCATAATTTTGAAGACCAGGCTCATAGAATGTATAACAGGACGTTGTTCTCAGGCTAATGAGCCTCCGGCACAACGATAGCCAAAACCACGTTGTTCTCAGGTCTGTGGCACAACGGCAGCCAATACCTCGTTGTTCTCAGACCCCCGGCACAACGACAGCCAAAACCTCTCGAGAGAAACCGATCAGTTGCTTAACAGCCAACTGTCGAATAAAAATATATATAAATAATGCCCCTGTATACCAACCGAGCCTAAACCATGCATAACAACACGATAATATAAATCATTTTCAAGTGGGCATGAGAAGTAATAAGAATGTACTTTTAAACCAATTTCCAAAGCAAGTAAGGTTACAATATGTGGCATATAAACGTATCGAGTATTATTTCAAAACAATCATAACCATTATCCAAAAACATGAGTGAAATAGATAAACCATATGCCATCATATTATATACAAAATAGTTCTCAAGGCACGCCATATCCAAGTATAAACACATTTTTATATCCAGGCTGTATATAACATTACTGTTTTCAAAATATTTAATCCAACCCAAAAATCAAGGGAACAGTGGTAAGAATATCTCAACATCCTTCTTTTATATAGATATATTCTAGAAAATCAGGCATATGAACTTTAAATCAAGTATTTATGTTGTGTAGATATAAACAGTTATCACTATATGCCCTTATCAAGTGTTTCCATAAAACATACATTTGAAAAAGCCTGTCCCTCAATTTTATATACACATCATGCCCAAATCTAAGAAGCTTGCCGGGAAATACCAACAAGTTCTCAAAACATTTCATTTCTGTGCCTTAGTTTTCATTTCATAAGCATGCCACACAATTCGATAGTTCTTAAACCAATATATTCCATGTATCTATTTGACAAGCTAAAAATCCGTAAGGTTCTCATACATTTGTAAGTTATAACATTCTCAAATGTGTTTAACATCCATATAGTTCTCAAAACAGTTGTGAAATAGACACATTATCATTAACAGTAAAATGTTACTTATCCCTACCTCAATGAACGGTGTTTCCAACCCTTTGTGGCTCCACGAGCCTCCCAAATGCAATGCTCATGCACCCAACGGAAGTGGTCCTCCAAAGGACCCAAATCAAATCTGAGAACAAACAAAAATGCAAGCAAAGAAATTCAAAAGGAAGTACAAGCATTCTCGGTTCAAAAGTAAAGCATGTTGCTAACAAAGGCCGTTCACTTGAGACCTTAAGGACTTAAAACCCCAAAATACCAAATCAAAGACTTTAAAAAAACTTCTAAGACATATACCCAAGAGTGCCAAGATACCTCACATTGAATCCCATGGTCGAAAGTGAAGTGAAATAGGAGTTATAGGCCAAGAAAACAATGTGTTCTCAAAAGGGCAGAATTGGTATTATTAAAATACCTCTCTCCAGAAATATTTTGACCTTTAAACTCCTAAATTCAAATACTAGACTTCGTAAGATTTTCATGCATATAAAATATGCCCAAAACGGAGTTCAAATGAAGGAGTTATGAGCAAAAGAAGTTTCAAGAGAAAATGCATAAAAAGACCTAAGATTTGCACATTTCCTCTCCAGTACCGATAATGGTATAGACCATTATCGGTAATGGTCTCCCTTGCTGCACAAACACAAACAACAGTGGGTACAAACTTCCATTTTTAACCCTCTGAGCTCTTCTAAACTTCAATTTCAAGACTTCACAACTCAAAACTACCCATTAGCAACTTTAAATATATGATATCAAACAATATTTGAATGAAAGAAAGGACCAAATCCCACGGTTGAAATCTTGGACATAAGTGCAGAAATCAAAACCCCAAATTTCTTAAATCCAAAACCCAACTCAGCCATGTAAAACTCGAAGTAGACCATTCCATATGCTAAAGCAGTACATGCGAGCTTTAAATATATGGAAACTATAATTTAAACTCATGTATTCATGAAACCTACTATGAGATAAAGGGTTAGAGTTTTAAAAACCCAAAAACAGAGTTTAGAAGTTTAAAATCCTTCATAATCACGAATCTAGCCACTATTAGTTTAGATTAACTTTGAACCATCATTTAAAAACTCTAAATTAGCTTGAAATACACATATCCAAAATTTAAAATTTATAAAACGCAAACCCCAAGCTCAAACTCGAGCAGCCACTGATGCAAACCTCCATTGTTGTTCATCCAAGCTTTCCAAACTTTATTTTAGCAACTCAAAACCTTGTCCCAACATTTATACATGTTTAAAAACATAAAATCTATCATTTTAAACTCAACTCAAAGCTTAAATCAAACAACAGTGGCAGCCGCTGAGTATCATCTTCAACCTAGCTTATTAAATTAAATAATAATAATACTAATAATAATAAACCATTCTCACAGCTTACTCCCCACAAGCAGACATGAATCAACCCCAAACTCTTTATCTTAGTATGATTTAACCATAAGCAACCATTAAACATCAAAAACAGAGGAGTTCTATTTTAAAAAAATATACAGGTATATAGTTTGCCGAAAACTGTGGAACCCAGTTCATCTTTAGATGCTTAATGAACTCAACAAACTAACACATCTCAGCCCCAATTTATTTATAGGTAGTCTCAAACAATTTACATTTATCAACTAAAGCACAAGATAAGAATCAGAAATGCATGAATCCACCACGCATTATTCAAAAACCAATTTTGAAAACCCAAAAACTTTTACAAATTTCCTTCACAAATACGGATCCAGACCCAACACTCATTCTGGTTCTAAACTCAAGTATACAAGAAAAATGGGTTCAACTCAAAACCCAATATGATGATCCAGCACTCCACCATCCGAGAATACCCATGAAAAGGGAAGAAAATTTTTGACCGAACACACACACACAAACCCACGAGCAACTGGTTTAACCTTTGATTCCAACTAACAACCTTCCTCAGCCATGGATCCACTCAAGCACCATCATCCAAGAGCTTAAATCACATCTAAACCCCCCAAACAATTTCCCATTCTAAGAAATCCGAACATACATGAAGATAAAGAGAAGAAAAATACAACCATCACAAGTAGAACTCACCTTTTTGAAGAAGACATGGAAGCTCCGGCAAAAAAAATCCGGCAAGAGTCCGGTGGTGGTCCGGCAGCCACACTCTTCACGGCCACACTCCCACACTCGGCTCTCACTCTCTTTCTTCTCTCAAGTGTAGCCTAAAATGTGGGTTATGTAAAAATATAAGCAGCCCACAGTTTGTTTTTGCCCACAGTTTTTGTTCTTTGATTTTTTTTTTAATATATATATATATATATATATATATATATATATATATATATATATAAAGTGGGGAGTTATTTGGCATTTGTAAAAAGTTTTTAAATAACAATTTGTTCAATTTACAAAACCATCCCAAGATTATTTAAAAATTCTAAATTATGTATTTTCAAAATGTTTTGGGTTAGCACACTATTTAAATTCCAGCAAGCATGCATTTAGTATTTTAGGTGTTTAGATTAACTTAGGATGTAGTTAGGGACTCTTAGGTTAGGGGGGCCACTTGGCTCCACCTATGATTCCCCTTTGTTGTAAGAATTACATTAAAATTAGGATTCTAGTGAGTTTAGGATCCTATTTTCGAGAGGATTTTCAAAATTAGTATTTTATCAAAATTAATCTACAATTAATTGAATCCCAATGAAATTGGAACTTTGAGTTTGATTTGGAATGAAATTTCACCCTTTGAAAGGATTTAACTCGGGATAGAATTTCCATTTTGAAAAGAGTTGCGATTGGATAAGAATTGTGTTTTAAAAAGAATTCTAAATTCATTGAAAATTTATTAATTGATGAATTATTTTCTAAAAAGGATTTCAAATTAATAAAAACTCTCGAAGATAGAGTTTTGGATGAGATAGAATGCTAATGATAGTGTAGTTCATTACAATAGGAGAATCCTAGGTAATCGAACTACGTGGACTTTGATCCTTATCAAGTAATTGGTAAGGTACGTAGGCAATCAATAGGGTGCAAGTCCAATCTTAGGATGACTCTAGTCTCCTAAGGTCTTTAGGATTTCTTTGATTTCTTTTTTTATTTTATTTTATTATTATCTATTATCTAGTATTATCTACACTATTTTCAATGGTTGATTAGATAAATAGCTTCTCCTAACCATTATATATTATTATTCATATTTTGTGGTTGATTAGACATACTAAGATTGTTTTGAAAAGATTTTGATAAAGCCCAATAGTAATTAGGAGACCTTTAATTAGGGCAAGGTGGGTGCCTACAAGGAGTTCCTTGGAACCTTCCCACTTCGTAACCTAGCCCCCGAATCCAACTTTGATTCGAAGACCAAGCTTTTCCTTAAAATATGGAGTCAAAGTTTTATTGAAAATAAAACTCTTTTTGTGGTTTCCTTGTTCCCTAAAAATAAGGTGGCGACTCCTAGTTTTTTACAAACTCTCATCCTTTTTCAAAAAACCCAATCTTGAGTGGATAATAGAGAAGGATAAATGTGGATAATAGAGAAGGATAAATCGAGACGGATAAACATCATCCACAATC
>JAESVK010082344.1:0-17849 GCA_017140935.1 Hamamelis virginiana
ATACAAATGGCACTAATGTTAACTTTTAATTTTACTACACCTTTTAAACTTACCAGCATCTGGAAATAAAGCATTTAGAACAGTCAGAACAATCTGAGGGAGATTCTGAATTGGACCAAGCAGAAGAATATAAGGAAAGTTTTGAATAAAATAGTGAAGAAATCGAAGAGGAAGATGATGAGCACCACAAACAGGAAAATGAACAAGACAATGAAAATTTGGCATTAATGGAAGATAACAAAGAAGATGAAGAAGACAAGCAGTTGGAAAAAATGAAAAAAAGATGACAAAATGGAATGTATAGAACTCCAGAAACCTGTGGATGAATGTGCTGAAGAAAACCAACAACAAAGTGAAAGTGTTAGAGGTATGCCCTAAAACCAATCCTGAAGGGCATATCAATTTCATATTATATTAATTTGAAGGTATAACTTGTCGTATATATATAAATATATATATGATAAGGTCAATGAATAAATGATAAGAGAAATATGTATCTCAAGTTGTTGAGATATGGAGACTCATATTTCTTATACACATTTATTCTAAAAGAAGTTCCTGCTCATAGGTTTATAAAGTGGATAATAATAAACCATTAAGAGTAGCACAAATTTAAACTATCTCCAATAGGAGGATATGTAGTCTTTCCTATTAGTGTAATGACACTATAGTTAATCTGTGGGTGCATATTAAAGAATATGTACACTGAACATGATCTGTCAGAATATTCTTATGTTATGTCCATTAATTTGGTAATCCTTAGACCTGAGACACCATAGCTGTCATATGCTTGAGTTGTTAGGGTTTGATAGTATCGTGTACAGCCTTAACCTTAAGGATGTAATCAGTACTCATTGGCTCTAATAAGTTATGCATGAAGATAAATGAGAGGTCAATGAGAAATCATCACTTTCATCTTTGATGAGAGAGAATGTCAAGGTTAGTTCACAAAGATAGTTTTCAATTGAAATCTGTGGCCACAGTGATAGGTGAATTGTGAAAGAGTTTCATCAGGTTCAACTTATCGAGATTATACTTTATTGAACAGATAACAAGTTGTTAAGATAGGGCCTGACTTAATAACCATGCCTGATTATCTTAACAATGACATTAGAGGATGAAGGATTAAGTTACATGAACGGTTTACATAGTTCTTTTATTCACCCACACCTAGGGTACGTCATGACACATTGCTAGACGTCACTCATGACCAGTGTAGGACTATTGATAAAGTATTATCAATGAGGGCATAATTGGAATTATTCCAATTGAACCAAAAATATAAACTTTCTATTTTGGGAGACATAAGATGTCCTTGTCCACTGCTAGGTTGGGGTGAACCCAAAGGGTCACACACAATAGAACACAAGTGAGTTCTTTAAGTTAGGAGAGGGGTAAGTTTCTAATTTATATAACTTACTTGGTCTCTTTAATTAATGGTTAATTAAGGAGGATTAAGTTGCAAAAATTAGAGACCCTAGTATTTGCTATAAATACATAGGGATGAGTGCATGCTAGCATTAAGTCCATTCAACCCTAAAAGAGAAGAGGAGGCTATCATCACTTCACTACCATGTATGGCCGTGACCTAGGGGTTGCCCCCTTGGCTGTAAGTTACTCTCCTCTCCCTCTCCACCTTGCTTTGTTCAAGAGTTGTTCAAGAGCAAGAAGCTTAAGGAATCTTGAGTTCGTGTGGATACCGTTGGAGGCTTCATCCGTTTGGAGCTAGGATTCGACAATCCTTAAAACAAAAGAGGTTCAAGTCAGTATGCATTTAAGTTGTATAAATTCATTCTTATTTTGTAAAGACATGATCCGATGCTTAATCGAAATCCTGCTCGATTTTAATGGAGGATTCAACTATTGTAAAAAATTTTGTTGCAAGTCTTCCGTTGCGAATCCATTCCATTGATTTCCTTTCAGTGGTATCAGAGCCATATTAAGCATGATCATGATTTTGATGATGGCATGTATGGATATAATAAATTAAAATCAAAATCAAGGGTTTTCACACCCACATAGAATTTGGTTATGAGAGGGTTCTTCATGAACCTCTTATGTTTTGCTTCTTGTTTTGATCTAATGGTGATTAGGGTTTGTTAGAAACCCTATATGAAGGTCACGGCCACATGGAGCAGCCCCCTAAGTGGATTCAACAATGGGGTTTTACCCCTTTGATGTTTGGTTTGAATTTTTGATAAAAAAAACCCTAGAATTGATTTGGGTTTTCTTTCTATTCTCCCTCTAAATTTCTGACTCTATAGGGGATTATCCCCATGTGATTTGGGTTTGTGAAACCCTATAATCATCATCCATGGTTGAATCTTGGAGTTTGGGAAACCCTAGGATTGAATGGATGAGTTTCTTGATTTTGGAAATAAGAACATCAAGGCTCGAATTTATGGAAATTAACTTTAATGGCATTTAGGGTTTTGAGAAATCCCTAATAGGGAATCACGGCCATGAGGATTTTTCCCTCTATGGTATTCGGCTATTGGGTTTTAGATACCCTAATATATGTTTACATGGTTCTTGATTAATTTTAAAAGGTGTTTTAAATTGATTCTTGATGCATGCTATTCATAATTTAAAGTTGTTTAAATTAGTTTATTAATGAAGCTTTGTTAAAGTGTTAACAATGGTGTTTTAGGGTTCTTCAAAAACCCTAATTGAATGTGACATGGTGGCTGGATTTTGGTTTAGGAAACCCTAAATCAAAATAGGAAATTTCTTGAATTGAAATTATAAACACTAATTGTCAAATCTTGAAATCCTCAATTTCCTATTTTAAATTTTTTCATGTTTTAGGAAAGTTTCTTCTTTTGATTTGATTCATTCCTATTTTGAATGATTTGGATTTAGGAGATTACGCAACATGATTAGAGTTTATGGAAACCCTAAATAAATTGGATTAGGTAAGGTTTGAGAAACCCTAACCCTAACCCTAACCCTAACCCTAGCTCACTCTCTCTCTCACTATAGTGGACGGTCCTAAGGGTTTTGGAAACCCTAATGGGCTTTGTTTTTATTTGGTTTCATCCCGTATGTTCTTCAATTGATTTATGAATCACTCATGATGTTTTCAAAAATTATTTTATTGTTTTTGGAAATCAAATATGAAGAACAAGTAGGATATATGAAACTTGTTTTGTAAAAAAAATTTCATTTTAGTGTTCTTGAGAGTTTGGGCAATACATGTGATGTATTAATGTTTTAATTTGTTTAAAAACATTTAAGGCTGTTGCTTAATGATATATTAACATGTTAGAATAGTTTTGGCATGATTATATATCGTTTGGATTAATTTTAAAATTATTTTAGAATTAAACAAAGTTGCTGTATTTTTAGGGCAGCAACTACGTATGTGTAGACATCCATTTTTGACCATGAGTATGGTCATGAATGGTTGCCTGTGTTTAGAGATGAAATAGGGTGTCAAAACCCTAAGTTCCCAGTTTTACCCTTTGTGGGTAATTAGATAGAGGTCATTATCGCATGAAGGTTTTTAGGTCAGATTGAGTCGGTTCTTTTTGCATTAGGTTTTTAGAGAGTCTAGGAACATCCCTGCAAAATTCCATGGCATTCTGAGCCAGGCTTGATAGAAAATAAAGCCTTTTGTGACTGAAGGGCAGTACTGTCCTTTGAATCACAAAAGCCCTGAATGACTGTCAATCTTGTCTCGAATGGTCTTGAAGCCTTGGCATAGATATTTAAAGTGTGTTTTGTAGCTAAGTTGATCAGTGGCAAGGTCTGTTGAGCCTCCTGGCTCATGTTTGACTCTTAAGGCCTAAAAGGTCCTTTCAAGCCCAGATTAGGGTTTTCGACCGGAAGCAACCGGGATTCGATATTTTTATCATACCAAAGCCTTCAAAGGCTTCAAAACACTTTTCTAAAACATTTTAAAACTTGTTTCGAGAAGAAGAAATGATTTCTAAAGCAATCGGTTAGCAAATTTCAAAACCCTGATTTGGGCCCGACAGGCCCTAAACAGTTAATCGGTCGACTTTTCCCCAAACCTTTGACCTCGATCAATGCATTTTCACTTCAAACACTTCTTAAAATATGGAGAATCGAATCACGATGGTTTCGGTGCTTGAATCGTCAAATTTGGACTTAAAACGGGATCGAAAAGCCGAAAAAAGCCGAAACCGGATCGAAACGGGTTGAGACAGGCCCACATAGGGAATTTTTGGGGATGGAGGATCGATGACTGTCCACCTAGGGATGGCTAACCGTCCATGAGGGACGGCCAACCTGTTAGAAGTGTGCCCTAAAACCAATTAGTAGGTTGTTAGTAGGGAACTTTAATTTCATTTATGTTATTGTATGAATCTTATTCATCTATAAAATGGCTTTTATATTATCATGTAAACTTGTGTTATTTATAACTGTTCATGATAATGTCCTTGAATAGCATGATAGAGAATTGTATCTCAAGTGTTGAGATAGAGAGACATATGATTCTCAAGAACATCTATTCTAGATATGTTCCTGATCATAGGTTTATTTATTTAGGCGATAATAAACCGTTAAGATTGGCTCAGGTTATACTAGCTCCAATGGGAGGATGGTGAGTCTCAAGCCATCTGTGTAGAGACACTATAGTAAACCTGTGGGTGCTTGTTAGAGAACAAGTACACTGAACGTGACCAATATGAGTACAGCTTATGGAGAAATATTTGAATGTCAAAAGCTGCTCATGTGTATAGTCACATTTGTAATCCTCATACCTGAGACACCACTGGTTATCTTATGTATGAATTACTAGAGTTTGATAGTATCTTGTACACCCTTAGTCATGAGGATGTAATCGGTGCTCATTGGCTTTAGTAAGTTGTATATGAAGATAGGTGAGTGTGCAATAGGGGATCACCACCCTTAATATCAAAGGGAGAATGTCACAGTTAATTCACAAATAATAACTCAATGAAGTCTTTGGCCAAAGCAGAAGGTAACCAAGGAAAAGAGTTTTCATGGGTTAACCTAATTGAGTTTATATTTTGGTGAATGGCTAACACAGGATTAAGTTAGGGTTTGACATGAATCCATACCCGAATAACTTAATCGTGACATTGTTTGGTGAAGGATTATTTATTACACGAAGGGTTCATTTATATTTGTATATTCACCCACACCTAGGGCACGTCATGATATGTTGCTAGATGTCACTCATGACTAGTGTAGGCCTAATGATAAGTGTTATCATTGAGGGCAAAATTGGAATAGTTTCAATTGAACCAAAAATAGAAAGTTTCTATTTTGGGAAACATGCGATGTTCCCGAGCCACTACTAGGTTGGGGTGAACCCAATGGGTCACACACATTAAAGCTTAAGTGATCTTCTTGAATTTGTGAGAGGGGATATTCTAATTTGTGTATGAGTTTAATCCTTATTATTAAGGGTTAATAATTAAAAGGATTAAGGATACACTAAACTAGGATAAACCTATTCTTATATGGTGTTTGGTCATGCTAGCACTAGTAACCAAACATCATTGAAAGAGGAGAGAGTCTATAAATAAGAGGGATAGGCCTAGGGTTTCATAATCCGACTCATCAAAGTGAGCCTCTCTCTCTCATTGCTGCCACTCTCTCTCTCTCCCTCTCAAGCTTGCATTCTCTTCAAGAGTTGTGGAGATCAAGGAGTTCAAGGAGTCTTAGGCTCGTGTGGACTTCATTGGAGGCTTCCATATTTTTGGAGCTCGAGGTTTCGCGAGGATTCACGGCAATGATTGGAGGATAGCATCTACAAAGGAACACAAGTAAGCTTTAATTAATGTTTGATTAATTGTTTTGATTCGCTTTTATAGTTTGAGTTCGATTCTTGGATGAATATCAATGGGAAATTTTTATTGTTTACATTCCGCTGCGTTCCCATGGCGTATTCTTTCACAACCATCCTAGGGTGGATGGTCGTCGACCACTTTGCCCAATAACTGCTCTTCTTCAGTTTCTTTTTTGCCCGGGACTCTTTCAAGCCCTGCTATGTGTCCAGTTCGGCCATGGGGAGTTTTGGATGAGTATGAACACCTTGGAAGGCTAGTTTTGAGCCCTTGGATCATTCTTGAGAGATTTAAACTCAGCCATTGATCAAACTCAGGCCTCCCTATAAATAGAGGGCCCTGAAATCAGTTTTAATGCACATAATAAGCTTTAGAGAGCTAGCTTGGAGAGTAGAGGCTTGAGCAATTGCACAAGCTTCCCCCATAGCACTCTAGCTTAAGTTTTAAAGTTCTTGAGGTCCTTGGAGTCCTTGGAGCTTGAAGAGAAGGCTTGGAGCAAGAGGGAATGAGGCAAAGAAAGAGGTTAGTAGCTTGTAGTTTAAAGTTTTGTTTTCTTTTTCTACTTTTTCTTCTTCTTCTTCTTTTTCTTCTTCTTCTTCTTTTTAATCATGCTAGGTTAGGTTTTTATTAGTATGCATAGGATTTAGTTCATTGTTAGTATGCATAAGATATAGTTCATTGTTAGCATGCATAGTTTAGGATCCATATTTCTTTAATATGCATGATAGGCTAGTTTATTGTTTCTTTAGGAATTATTTTTTTATAATATGTTTGTATGTTTCTCTTCTTCCATTCTTCTTTAGTCATACCATATTAGGATTGAATATTAATTTAGGATTAGGTTCATGCATGTTTAAGTCTTTTAGGTTAGTAATCATGTTAGGTTAGTTTATGCAAAATAATAACATATTAGTATATTTTAAGATAAGTTTGTATTGTTCATATTTGGTTAGTTTATTTTTATCTCTTAAAGTGTGCTTAAAAATACCAATTGTGTTCGAGGGAGCATGCAAAAGGTAAGACCCTACCCTTGTGTTTATTTCCTATGAATAAAGTGTTATTTTCAAGCATATTGTATGGGATAAATTAGCATATCATACTAGGTTGCATATTAGGGCATTTACACTCTTTTTTTATTCTTTTATTTTATAGGTTTTAAACCATTCTTTGGTTGCATATAAATCTGTCCATGGGTTTAAAGTGACCTAAAAATGCATTAAAACTCATTTTTTAGGCTTAAATCAACTTAGAAACACACCTAGGTTCCCATAGCTAACTTAGATTGCATTTAGGACATTTTCATGCATTGATTACTTTCTTTGGTTGTATTTTTATTCAGTTTCTAGAATTTTCCAGCATGCATTATTTTGATATTTAGGATTATTTAGATGACTTTAGGATGTAGTTAGGGACTTCTAGGTTAGGGAAGCCACTTGGCTTCACCTAGGACTCCCCTTTGTTGTAAAAACTACATCTAAAGAGAGGTTTTAGCTTATTTAAGAGTTTATCTTTGAGAGTTTTAAAATGAAAATAAAAGAAGTTATTTTGGGATGAAACTCCCATTTTGAAAGATGAAATATTTCAAACAAAAACCAACTCTCGAAGATAGAGTCTTAGATAAGGTAGAATGCCTTCAAGGATATAGTTCATTACAATAGGAGAATCCTAGGGTAATCGAACTACGTGGACTTTGATCTTTATCAAGCAATTGGTAAAGTACGTAGGCAGTCAATAAGGCGCAAGTCCAATCTTAGGTTGACTCTTGTCACCTAAGATCATTAGGTTTCTTGTATACTTTTGTACCATTTATTATTATTTAGTATTATATATATATATATATATATATATCATATTTTGTGGTTGATTAGATAAATAGGATTGTCATGATAAGATTTTGATAAAACCCAAACTTAATTAGGAGACCTTTAATTAGGGCGAGGTGGATGCCTACAAGGAGTTCCTTGGAACCTTCCCACTTCGTAACCTAGCCCCCGAATCCAACTTTGATTCAAAGACCATGCTTTTCCAAAATATGGGGTCAATGTTTTATTGAAAATAAAACTCTTTTTTGTGGTTTCCTTGTTCCCTAAAAATAAGGTGGCGACTCCCAGTTTTTTACAAACTCTCACATTTTTTTTCAAAAACCCAATCTTGAGTGGATAATAGAGAAGGATAAACGTGGATAATAGAGAAGGATAATAGAGAAAGATAAATCGAGACGGATAAACATCATCCACAATCCACTCAAAAACCCCCAAAGTGAACGAGAGGCCTCCCGATCAGGTTGGCTGGTTCACAGTATGTTTTGTAAAATCTATAAAAAATGGTTTTATTGATTTACAAAGCATGCCACCTATCAAATTCATTAATATAAGGTCTTAGCTAAGTTTAGGAAGAGTTCCCATGACTTATTATGGCCTAGGTTAGCCATACTAAGGTTTTTGTGATTAAGAGTCAAATCTGGAAATTCTGACTCTCTATCGAAAAAGGCCTTAAATTGATACCAAACGTTGGAATCAAATGATGAGACCCCTGCCATTGGAAAGAGGACTGAAAAACCTAGTTAATTGTAGTATTCCCATGCCTTAATTCGTTCCAGGTTAGGCCATATAAAGCTATTTGTGAAGAATTTCCAGAATCTGTCATGGTTTGGAATTCATGTCACAAAATTCTTTAAAGTGATACCCAACGTTGGAATCACATAACGAGACCTATGCCATTTGAAAGAGGACTGAAAATCCTTGTGAAATAGAGTATTCTCACATTTTAAAAGTTAATTTTAATATAGGAAAATTTAGTCCCAAAACAGTAGCTGAATTCTAAGTTTTTGTTGAAAAACTGAAATTGTATCTTTCCTAGAATTTTTGTATTAAGTTATTATTTAATTCCACCTATGTAGGTTAATGTTGATTAATCTACTAACCATATTAAAGTGTTAAATGCATGGTAGGAATTATGAGAATGATTTCTCAAATTAAATTCTATATATTTAAAACCCTATTTGTGTAAATTAGGAGTTTTACTTGTTTTAGGAAATACACTAGTATAGTCATGTGAGATATGATGAGATTCCTTTTAAATGAGATTTAAAGGACTTTATTATTGTTATGAGATAATAATAATAATAATTTATTGTTATTATGAGATAATAATAATAATATGACTTTAATTAATTATATGCCATTGCCATCATTACCTTTACTTTGTTTTAGCTTTTATTTATGCAATGTGATTGTATAACTGTGAATGGATGATTATGGACTAAAGACCAATTAGCTATCAAGAGAGGATGAAGGCTCGCCCTCACTAGGAGCCACAGTAGCTGTAGGATGAGAAGCATGTCATCGGGCTCGGTGACCCTGTCAAATAAAGAGATATGAGGAGTAATGTATGAGAAAAGAGGTAAAGCTATCAAGAGAAAGTTTGATACCTCAGTAAGTGGAAATCCCGATACTAGTGGATGCATCAGATAATGCTGACAGAATGTATGGTAATCCTCGTGCGGAAGATGGAAAGCATCCGCAAATACACCAGCCATGGCGTCTGCTAAGGCATGGTCTGTCAATTTATCAGCATGCCTCATAGAGGGAAAAGGTGCATGAGGTACACAAGCAGTTGAATAAGCCCCACAAAGTTGAGCACGCACTCTTTCCCCAAGGTACCAGTACCTGCCAGAAGGCCCCTCGAACAAAATCCTCTTATGTGACATCTCAACTACAGGATTAAGCTGAGGCATGGTACACATCCAATGGCGCCAAGGACTCCACCTCACCTGAAGACGAGGTATATTAGAGAAAATTTGAACATTGAGAAAGGAAAGCAGAAATGAAGATGGTTACCTTATTGGAGCGCAACCTTGCAAGAAAGGCACGACTGTAAGCATAATCATGCTTATGAGCAATGACATCCACTCGCCGATCTGGTGCATATCGAGCGAGGGTTGGCCAAGAAAAGTCATTAGCAATCAGTGTGAGGCTATTCAGGTCAAGATACTCATGAGCCCATACCTGCAGAATATGTGTATTGTTAGAAGATAAGTAAAGGTAAGTTTATGATATTTTCTTAAAATAAGTGAGTATACCTCCCAGACAAATCCCATGCCTCCAAAGTCGGTGCATACCCCTCGAAACCGACAGCACATGATCTTATACATGGTGGCCAAGGCAGCGCCACCCCAATCATACTGTGAAATGGTATCAATATCCTCCAAACTAGCAAGAAGGCCTAGAGGGGCCAAATCAGCGGTGCCTGCCAAAAGAGTGCATGAAAACAGGTACAAAAGGAAAGCCCGCACGATGTGATCAGGATCTCCCCCTTCAGGCATATTGCTAAATGTGCTAAAGAGAGTATTTCGGCGAACTGATATCTTCACGATCTCCATATCAGCTGCCCCAAGATAGGTATCTAAATAAGTCAAGTTCTTGCTTGCACCATCATAGAAATCCAAAGGGCGACCCCCAATGGAAAGTCCCGTGATCATGGTAAAATTAAGAGGAGTCGTAGTCATCTCTCCAAACTCGAAATGGAACGTGTTGGTGGTTGTAGACATCCATTTTTGACCACGAGTATGATCATGAATGGTTGCCTGTGATTAGAGGTAAAATAGAGTGTTAAAACCCTAAGTTGCCAGTTTTACCTTTTTGCGTAGTTAGGTAGAGGTCATTATCACATGAAGGTTTTTAGGTCAGATTGAGTCGATTCTTTTTGCATTTAGTTTTTAGAAAGTCTAGGAATATCCCTGTAAATTTTCATGGCATTCTGAGCTAGGCTTGATAGAAAATAAGGCCTTTCGTGACTTGAAAGGCAGTGCTGTCCTTCGAATCACAAAGGCTCTGAATGGATGTCGATCTTGTCTCGAATTGTCTCGATACTTTGGCATGGATATTTAGAGTGTGTTTAATAGCTAAGTTGATCAGTGGCAAGGCCTGTTGAGCTTTCTGGCTCATGTTTGGCTATTGAGGCTCGAAAGGCCCTTTCAAGCCCACATTAGGGTTTCGACCGGAAGTGACCGGGATTCGATATTTTTATCAAACCAAAGCCTTCAAAGGCTTCAAAATGCTTTCTTAAAACATTTTAAAACTTGTTTCAAGAAGAAGAAATGATTTCGAGACCAATCGGTTAGTGGATTTCAAAACCCTAAAAGGGCCCGATAGGCCCAAAACAGCTAATCAGCTTGGTTTCTCTCAACCCCTTGACTTTGGTTAAGGTTTTTAATCCTCAAACTCTTCTAGAAACATGGAAAATCGAATCATGATCGTTTTGGCTCTTTAATTGTCAAATTTGGACTTGAAACAGGTCCGGAAAGCCGAAAACAGCCGAGACGGGTCGAGATAGGGCAAAATTGGGCTGAGGGATCGATGACCATCCCTCAATAGACGGTTGGCCATCCAAGCTGGATGGTCGACCATCCTAGGGTGGACGGTCATCCATGCCCAATGCCCAGATTCGCCCAATTTTGATTTTTTGAGAGTTTGGATGCTTTGGGACTCTTCCAATGGCTATCTAGCTCAGCTTGGGACACTTGGCACGACCTTAGAGACCTTGGAAGACTGATTTGAGACCCTTAGATTACTTCTTAGGGTTTTAATGACATCCATTGATCGATTTGAAGCCTCTTCCTATATATACATCACTTAGGGATTAGGTTGGAGGCAAGTTTTTGATATTGGGAGACTTGGAGCACTTGTAGCAGCCACTAGCAACCTTAGCCATGAAATTTAGAGCCATTGGAGGTTAAAGAAAAGTGCTAAAAGCAAGGAAGAAGAAGGCTAAAGGTACGTTTAACTACCCCATTGATCCTATGTTGAACTTTTACATAATATAGTTTGATTTTAAGTTTTTTTGGGTAGTTTGCACATGTTAGCTTTCTTCTACTTCTTCTTCTTCTCTTATACTTTAGGAATCATCTTTAGTTTGAGTATTAATGGTTAGGAGAAGGAATGCATGATGTAGAATAGGTTTGGTTTAATGCTTGTATGATATTGGTATTAGAGATGTATGTTTTCTATTTTGAGTCTCATAATATGTTAGGGTGTTTGAATGGGGTTTTCATGATTAGGATAGTCTTTCTTATATTATTCAAGTATGTTAGTTGTTATGTTAAAGAGTCAATGCATATTGGGAGTGGTTTAATGTGTGTGATTTTCTGTTTTAGGTAGGAATGCATAGTATTTAGGTAAGTTTGAGTCTTTTGTGTTAATAATCTTGTTAAGATGTTAGGAGTAGTTTTAGGTATTGTATGTTAAGTTTAGTATTATTCTTGCTTTATTTCAATTAAGTTTACCATATGGAATGCATTGAAGTGATTGATATGTGAATTGTGATCGAGGGAGCAAGCAAAGGTAAGTTTCTTCCCTTGTGGTAGACTTGGTGGTTTAAAGCATGAATATATGTTATCTCTTGATTATTTTGCATGAGTGTCTTAGTCTATTGTGTTAGTATGTATTTTAGTTTTTTTATTTGGTATTTTGCATGGATTAAGAATGGTTTTTAAGCCATTTTAATGTTAGTATTCAAATCTGTCCAGATTTGAATGTGAACTTTAAAGAGGCTTATTTACTATTTTTAAGTCATATCTTGCATTGTTTTATATATAGTAATAACAGTATATCATATTAGGTTGTATAATAAATCATTTACACATTTTTATTTGTTATTTTCATGAGTTTTAATCTACTTTTAAAGACACATTCAAATCTGTCCATGAATTGAAAATGCCTTTAAAGTAAGTTAAAAACCATTTTTAGGGCCAAATCCAACCTAGAAATATGCCTAAGTTCACATAGTTTGATTAGATTGAATTTAGGGTCATTCTTCATGCATTGTTTGCATTGATTGTTGCATTTTTATTTATTCTATTTGTAACGCCCCAACCTAACAATCATACCGACCCTTCCGGATAGGTCAACATGTGTCAAGATAGAGGTACAACCTGACCTGCTCATTCAAATATCCTTACGGGAGACAAGAAATATAGACATAATTAACAATATGAAATGTTATGCTCATACAAATGTCCCAAACGTCTTATACAATAATAATAAATCAAATTATAATAATGCCAACATCCCTGGCAAGTAGGCTATGCCACAAACAGTGACAAAATCCCAATATTAAGAAAATATAAAAATCACACATCTCATCATTATGCAAATCCAAATGCAGATTCTACGATATAGCCATCTAACAATCCTCGAACAGAGGCTTGTCTCAAGTCAGTGATGCAACCCTCAAGCCAACCTGTAATCTGCTGCATAAAAGCAGGAGTGAGCTTCCACTTGCTCAGTAGGAATAAGATAACCTCTACCAATAACAATAATATAGTAATACATGGAATATTTTATATAAACAGAATTTCTATAACATTTATGAAACAATAGATATCGAAGTTTTAAACCTGTGTGGACTTTCAGTGAAAAACATAAGTAATTACATATTCAGTTCATAAATCAACATGAGAAATCAGTGTGGGTTTAACTCAGTTATAAACACTGTATAATGCCCATAATTTTGAAGACCAGGCTCATAGAATGTATAACAGGACGTTGTTCTCAGGCTAATGAGCCTCCGGCACAACGATAGCCAAAACCACGTTGTTCTCAGGTCTGTGGCACAACGGCAGCCAATACCTCGTTGTTCTCAGACCCCCGGCACAACGACAGCCAAAACCTCTCGAGAGAAACCGATCAGTTGCTTAACAGCCAACTGTCGAATAAAAATATATATAAATAATGCCCCTGTATACCAACCGAGCCTAAACCATGCATAACAACACGATAATATAAATCATTTTCAAGTGGGCATGAGAAGTAATAAGAATGTACTTTTAAACCAATTTCCAAAGCAAGTAAGGTTACAATATGTGGCATATAAACGTATCGAGTATTATTTCAAAACAATCATAACCATTATCCAAAAACATGAGTGAAATAGATAAACCATATGCCATCATATTATATACAAAATAGTTCTCAAGGCACGCCATATCCAAGTATAAACACATTTTTATATCCAGGCTGTATATAACATTACTGTTTTCAAAATATTTAATCCAACCCAAAAATCAAGGGAACAGTGGTAAGAATATCTCAACATCCTTCTTTTATATAGATATATTCTAGAAAATCAGGCATATGAACTTTAAATCAAGTATTTATGTTGTGTAGATATAAACAGTTATCACTATATGCCCTTATCAAGTGTTTCCATAAAACATACATTTGAAAAAGCCTGTCCCTCAATTTTATATACACATCATGCCCAAATCTAAGAAGCTTGCCGGGAAATACCAACAAGTTCTCAAAACATTTCATTTCTGTGCCTTAGTTTTCATTTCATAAGCATGCCACACAATTCGATAGTTCTTAAACCAATATATTCCATGTATCTATTTGACAAGCTAAAAATCCGTAAGGTTCTCATACATTTGTAAGTTATAACATTCTCAAATGTGTTTAACATCCATATAGTTCTCAAAACAGTTGTGAAATAGACACATTATCATTAACAGTAAAATGTTACTTATCCCTACCTCAATGAACGGTGTTTCCAACCCTTTGTGGCTCCACGAGCCTCCCAAATGCAATGCTCATGCACCCAACGGAAGTGGTCCTCCAAAGGACCCAAATCAAATCTGAGAACAAACAAAAATGCAAGCAAAGAAATTCAAAAGGAAGTACAAGCATTCTCGGTTCAAAAGTAAAGCATGTTGCTAACAAAGGCCGTTCACTTGAGACCTTAAGGACTTAAAACCCCAAAATACCAAATCAAAGACTTTAAAAAAACTTCTAAGACATATACCCAAGAGTGCCAAGATACCTCACATTGAATCCCATGGTCGAAAGTGAAGTGAAATAGGAGTTATAGGCCAAGAAAACAATGTGTTCTCAAAAGGGCAGAATTGGTATTATTAAAATACCTCTCTCCAGAAATATTTTGACCTTTAAACTCCTAAATTCAAATACTAGACTTCGTAAGATTTTCATGCATATAAAATATGCCCAAAACGGAGTTCAAATGAAGGAGTTATGAGCAAAAGAAGTTTCAAGAGAAAATGCATAAAAAGACCTAAGATTTGCACATTTCCTCTCCAGTACCGATAATGGTATAGACCATTATCGGTAATGGTCTCCCTTGCTGCACAAACACAAACAACAGTGGGTACAAACTTCCATTTTTAACCCTCTGA
Organism: Hamamelis virginiana; assembly: GCA_017140935.1. Classification (NCBI taxonomy): domain Eukaryota; kingdom Viridiplantae; phylum Streptophyta; class Magnoliopsida; order Saxifragales; family Hamamelidaceae; genus Hamamelis; species Hamamelis virginiana. Next base: position 14,971 of record JAESVK010082344.1, read on the forward strand.
GCTCTTCTAAACTTCAATTTCAAGACTTCACAACTCAAAACTACCCATTAGCAACTTTAAATATATGATATCAAACAATATTTGAATGAAAGAAAGGACCAAATCCCACGGTTGAAATCTTGGACATAAGTGCAGAAATCAAAACCCCAAATTTCTTAAATCCAAAACCCAACTCAGCCATGTAAAACTCGAAGTAGACCATTCCATATGCTAAAGCAGTACATGCGAGCTTTAAATATATGGAAACTATAATTTAAACTCATGTATTCATGAAACCTACTATGAGATAAAGGGTTAGAGTTTTAAAAACCCAAAAACAGAGTTTAGAAGTTTAAAATCCTTCATAATCACGAATCTAGCCACTATTAGTTTAGATTAACTTTGAACCATCATTTAAAAACTCTAAATTAGCTTGAAATACACATATCCAAAATTTAAAATTTATAAAACGCAAACCCCAAGCTCAAACTCGAGCAGCCACTGATGCAAACCTCCATTGTTGTTCATCCAAGCTTTCCAAACTTTATTTTAGCAACTCAAAACCTTGTCCCAACATTTATACATGTTTAAAAACATAAAATCTATCATTTTAAACTCAACTCAAAGCTTAAATCAAACAACAGTGGCAGCCGCTGAGTATCATCTTCAACCTAGCTTATTAAATTAAATAATAATAATACTAATAATAATAAACCATTCTCACAGCTTACTCCCCACAAGCAGACATGAATCAACCCCAAACTCTTTATCTTAGTATGATTTAACCATAAGCAACCATTAAACATCAAAAACAGAGGAGTTCTATTTTAAAAAAATATACAGGTATATAGTTTGCCGAAAACTGTGGAACCCAGTTCATCTTTAGATGCTTAATGAACTCAACAAACTAACACATCTCAGCCCCAATTTATTTATAGGTAGTCTCAAACAATTTACATTTATCAACTAAAGCACAAGATAAGAATCAGAAATGCATGAATCCACCACGCATTATTCAAAAACCAATTTTGAAAACCCAAAAACTTTTACAAATTTCCTTCACAAATACGGATCCAGACCCAACACTCATTCTGGTTCTAAACTCAAGTATACAAGAAAAATGGGTTCAACTCAAAACCCAATATGATGATCCAGCACTCCACCATCCGAGAATACCCATGAAAAGGGAAGAAAATTTTTGACCGAACACACACACACAAACCCACGAGCAACTGGTTTAACCTTTGATTCCAACTAACAACCTTCCTCAGCCATGGATCCACTCAAGCACCATCATCCAAGAGCTTAAATCACATCTAAACCCCCCAAACAATTTCCCATTCTAAGAAATCCGAACATACATGAAGATAAAGAGAAGAAAAATACAACCATCACAAGTAGAACTCACCTTTTTGAAGAAGACATGGAAGCTCCGGCAAAAAAAATCCGGCAAGAGTCCGGTGGTGGTCCGGCAGCCACACTCTTCACGGCCACACTCCCACACTCGGCTCTCACTCTCTTTCTTCTCTCAAGTGTAGCCTAAAATGTGGGTTATGTAAAAATATAAGCAGCCCACAGTTTGTTTTTGCCCACAGTTTTTGTTCTTTGATTTTTTTTTTAATATATATATATATATATATATATATATATATATATATATATATATAAAGTGGGGAGTTATTTGGCATTTGTAAAAAGTTTTTAAATAACAATTTGTTCAATTTACAAAACCATCCCAAGATTATTTAAAAATTCTAAATTATGTATTTTCAAAATGTTTTGGGTTAGCACACTATTTAAATTCCAGCAAGCATGCATTTAGTATTTTAGGTGTTTAGATTAACTTAGGATGTAGTTAGGGACTCTTAGGTTAGGGGGGCCACTTGGCTCCACCTATGATTCCCCTTTGTTGTAAGAATTACATTAAAATTAGGATTCTAGTGAGTTTAGGATCCTATTTTCGAGAGGATTTTCAAAATTAGTATTTTATCAAAATTAATCTACAATTAATTGAATCCCAATGAAATTGGAACTTTGAGTTTGATTTGGAATGAAATTTCACCCTTTGAAAGGATTTAACTCGGGATAGAATTTCCATTTTGAAAAGAGTTGCGATTGGATAAGAATTGTGTTTTAAAAAGAATTCTAAATTCATTGAAAATTTATTAATTGATGAATTATTTTCTAAAAAGGATTTCAAATTAATAAAAACTCTCGAAGATAGAGTTTTGGATGAGATAGAATGCTAATGATAGTGTAGTTCATTACAATAGGAGAATCCTAGGTAATCGAACTACGTGGACTTTGATCCTTATCAAGTAATTGGTAAGGTACGTAGGCAATCAATAGGGTGCAAGTCCAATCTTAGGATGACTCTAGTCTCCTAAGGTCTTTAGGATTTCTTTGATTTCTTTTTTTTTTATTATTATTTTATTATTATCTATTATCTAGTATTATCTACACTATTTTCAATGGTTGATTAGATAAATAGCTTCTCCTAACCATTATATATTATTATTCATATTTTGTGGTTGATTAGATATACTAAGATTGTTTTGAAAAGATTTTGATAAAGCCCAATAGTAATTAGGAGGCCTTTAATTAGGGCGAGGTGGGTGCCTACAAGGAGTTCCTTGGAACCTTCCCACTTCGTAACCTAGCCCCCGAATCCAACTTTGATTCGAAGACCAAGCTTTTCCTTAAAATATGGAGTCAATGTTTTATTGAAAATAAAACTCTTTTTGTGGTTTCCTTGTTCCCTAAAAATAAGGTGGCGACTCCTAGTTTTTTACAAACTCTCATCCTTTTTCAAAAAACCCAATCTTGAGTGGATAATAGAGAAGGATAAATGTGGATAATAGAGAAGGATAAATCGAGACGGATAAACATCATCCACAATC
>JAESVK010082353.1:6552-17808 GCA_017140935.1 Hamamelis virginiana
TGTGGAATGAGGAAGGAAGGCGCTCTCATCGTTGTGACTGACGCACTGACGGATTCATTAAAACTTGTCCAACTGATTGGAGGCTGCCCTCCCTTTTACAAGGTCATAGCATGGTGTGTTGCTTTAGATCAATAATTACGCTAACACAATGTCTGGCATGATTATATGTGGTTTGTTATGTTAGTCATTCATACACATCATTTGGTATGAAACATTTGGTAATAATTTTGATCTGTATATAAACAAAAAATGAGACCGTAATAATATACATATTTAAAGTTTAGATTGTCGTAATGTAAGGTTATAGCCTTATAGGTCTTAATAAAAAGTTAATAAATTAATTATTTGAGATCGAATAATTAGGCATATATAATATAACGAGTCATTTTCTTACAAATACGTACACATATAAGCGCGCTTATGTGAGGATTTGAGTTTTTAACTAATATGTGATATGTGTTTTGAAAAGCTGACCGTTGGATCAGATATTTCTTTTATAAGTGTCATGCACACAAAAAAATCACAGTGATACGACGATAGATTTTTAAAAACCAGACTATAAAAAATTGTGACAGTATCCAACGGTAGAAATTGTTGTAGTTTTTCACCAATTGAATTTTAAAAACTGACTATTGGATCACTGTGATTTTTGGCAAATACTAAATGCACATTGACTAAAAACTGAAGTCCTCACGTAAACTTATATGTACACGTACTTATAAGAAAATTACTCATAACATAATACATGCATATATTAATTGTCTCTTTAATATTCTTGTTCCCCTAAGAAGAAAAGTTGATCAACATAAACTTAAAAATTAAACCTAATTAAGCAGCTAGCTAGTTGTCAACCTTTTACCTATAAAAATTGTGACTTTTCTTTGATCATGTGTTCTGGTGTCTTCCATGTGTATTATATATGATTAAAGTGCCTTTAATTTTGTTTATTTGTGTATTAAGTCTTGGAAAGAAAGACAAACCCTACCCACCATGGTTAGAAAAGGGCACGCCCATGATGAAGATAACAATCTTATTACTAATTAATTCATTAAATTCATGATGGGTATAGATTTTATATTTGAAGTTTGTAATAAAAAATTAATATTTTACTCCCAAAAGAAAATATTAGGTTTTTTTTTTTTTTTGAAAAAAGACCCTTCAAGTCCAACTATAATTATCAGACAAACCTATATAAGCTTAGCAGAACCTGACAAATTTGCAGGAGAGATTCATACATGCACCCATGCCTGTCAAAAGCCAAAAGACAAAAAAAAAAAAAAAAAAAAAATCTATCCCTTGCCATTAGACAATCGGCACAAAAATTTTGACTTGAAGGACAATGGATAATTCTTATCTCTTTACCACCTTTTACTTAAAATATCCCTCGTGCATGTGTCTACCATTATGTTTCTCACATTATTTTATATATATGTCGGAATTTTTGTATATGAATGTCCGTATATATATCCATGTCCACATAGATAAGAACATATATTTATGTTAGGGTAGGATCCCTTTACATCCTATTTTATATTTATATTTACATTTTATTTCATTTTTAAAATATCTATGTGGATCGACTATTTTAAAAAATCGACAGTTGGATAAAATACATTTTTCGTGTTTACCATTTATGCCAAAAATCACAGTGATTCAACGGTTAGATTTTAAGAAATCTCGATCACTATAAAAAACTGCGGTTTTTCTAATTATAATAATTTTTCACGGCGATATTTTTCAAAAAACCAACCGTTGGATCACTGTGATTTTTGACATAAATGACAAACATGTATCTTATCCAACAATCGGTTTTTCAAAATATTCGACTCAAATGGGTGTATTGAAAATAAAGTATAGGTATAGATATAAAACATGATATAAGAAAGACCTACCCTTTATGTTAATATGTTTGTGTTTATATGTCTTTGTTTTTATATTTTGTATGTGTAAATTATAAAACATGGTTAGATATGATTAGATATGAATGAGGGTAAGAATGCAAATATTATCCCATGGCTATCTTGATCTAATTGAGTATAGTCAATTATTACTTTTTGAAATCCTATATATATATTTTTTTTCCTAAAAAGCTTTTAAAATAATAAGGGTATCTTCATTTACCTTTCTTTTCCCCTATCAGATGAGATTACAAAACAATATTTTATAAAAAGAAAAATAGTTAGTCCACAACCATTTAGTCGCGAACTCCAAAAAAACAAATATCTATTTTTAGAGTTCCAAAAAAACAAAAGATAGAATTAAAAATATATTTGGCTAATAATATTCTATTTTTCATAATTTATAAAAAGTTAGAAAATTATTCTAAAAAAATATGTTTGGCTAATTTTTTTCTTTAAAAATTTTTTAAAAAATATTAAAATAAAATAGAAATATAAAAGACAAAAAATAAATAATGGAAAAAATATTTTTTATTATTTTGAACTATGAAAAATAAAAGAATTCACAATTGTGGGATAATGATTTAACAGAAATAATTGAATCATATTTGACGTCTACACATAGATAATGATTTATCAAAAATAATACATTTAGCATATGCTTATATAAGTTTATGTAAGTATGAAGTCTATAGATAACTATGAGATACATATTTTGAAAAATTGACCGTTGGATTAGATATTATACTTATGTATGTCATGTCTGTCAAATTGATAATGATCCAATAGTCGGTTTCTCGGAAATGTCACTGAGAAAAACTGTGACAGTTTTCAGTGGTCATAATTTTTCATAGCTATATTTTGAAATTCTGAACTTTTGGCATGTTCACAAGTATAGTATCTAACAGAAAAGGTCACAGAGTGTTTCTCCTCTATCACTTTAATAAGGTAAGGTATTACTTACTAAATCACTTCTGTAGTATCTAATCCAGCAATCAGTTTTTCATAATATGTATCCCATAATTATCTATTAGCTAGCTTCATGCTTACATAAATTATGTAAGCATATGCTAACTAGATCGATTATATATATTTTTCCAAGCAATGAGGTGTCTGAGCTGTCAAAGCTCGATTAATTACCGCTTCCCATGTGGGGCTACCGCCTCATGCATAGGATCGTATAACATTCGGACTACTAGCTCTGGCTGGTAGTTGGCCAAGAGAGTTTGGTTGATTTCGAATTCATGATATCTGGATTTGAAGCTTATCCCTTTGTTGTCAGGCCAACTCTTGTTGGTTTAAAAAAAATATATCAATATTGATTCGAAGGAATTATGAAAATTATTAATAAAAGACAGTTTTAATAAATTTTTGACATAATTATAAAGTTTTAATAAAAGGCAGGAAGATCCTTTTACGTGTGGGTCCAACTTTGTACAAACACTTAGTTCATCTAGGATTTGGTCCTACAAAGTATGAACTCATTGGAGGTCCTACAAAGTATGAACACTTGATTAATTTTCCATCTTCCAACCAGGCTTCTGTGCATGACTATAACATTATTATATATTATTGATCTCCTACCTACAACATGCCTTGCTGCGCGAATTGGCTGGCATGATGCAGCATTATGAGTCTCTGCTTCCCAAAGCCTAGACTACTAGCATTAGTTCGTTGGTCAAGTCTTAGCTTTATATATTTTTTATCTTTTTAATTAAAAGACAGGCAATTATTCAAGTATGGTGAGATTTGATTTCCCACCTTGTTTTGCCCCTTTGTTGATGAGGAAACTTTATCCAACCCAAGAATAAAAATATTTGTTTTCTTGCAATAACTAATTCTCACCTTTATAAAAAGTTTTTAATCAATACTTTTCTATTATATATATATAACATAACATAAGGTCATCTCCAATGGTGGATTAAAAAAGGATGCACATCTATTAATTTTTGCATTCAGATATAAAAAATGATGCTCCAGTAGTGAATTCAAAACTGTATGTAAAATGCATTGATTGATCCAAATTTGGATCTAATTTTGGATGGATTCATTTTTCTCTAAGACATATTAGAGTGCATGGAAACTTGTGTTTGGTTCGAAAAAAGAGAGAAGCCAAAATATGAATATTACACTACTCTCTCCGTCCCATAAAAGACTTATTTTAAAATACACGCATATTAAGAAAATTCATTAATGTATTGATTTGTGATTTTTTTTACTTTCTATTTCCAAAACTATCCTTTTTCTACAATTGCATTTAGAGTCATGTCAAGGCATTCTTAAAGTAAGAAAGGATAATATAGAAAAGTTAAAAGAAATATAATTTGACTTTTTAAAATAGACCATCATTTTAGGACAACCAAAAAAAGAAAGAAGACCTATCTTTATAGGACGGAGGGAGTATAATGTTTGGATTCAAATGGTAATGCATTTCACTGTAGCAGGTCTTAAAAATGGAATTGAATCTAAGAGGATGGATCCCACCAGTGTGGTTGCTCTAATAGTAAAAAATTTGGATTTTCAATAGGAAATGCAAATGTTCGAGGCTACTTGAGCAAAATAGTATTAAATGTTAGGACTATATCTAGTTCGATCAATCTTTTTAAAACTATGTTTTTATGGTATCAATATTAGATTATGACCTTCATAGAAATGCTTAATTGAACACATTGGATTAAAGTCTACTGCCTGTTTAAAAATTTTGAAAATTGGATCATGCCGAGTCCAATCTCTTAATGTCATAAATAAATTAATCTATAGTTAGTTTTTTGAAAAAAAAAATTGTTTGTCTTATTTATGTCACAATACTAAATAGATTATAGAAAAATAAAATTTATCAAACAATAAAAAAATGAAAATTGATCAGATTTTGTTTGCACAAAAATTGGCCTTCGCGGTGTACGCGAGCGTGCCAGAACCAAAATGGTTCGAATCAAAGCCAATCCTTTTGACCCCGAGCGCCGATTGATCAGAGGAAAGCCAAGAAATCAATCAAATTGATTTTCGACCGATCAATAAGCCACCTAAAAATCAAGGATGAATGAAAGGATGATAGATAATTGTGAAAGGGTTGGGGTTCTTTCATTTATCAGGGTTCTTTTTGCCTATGACGGATCCATAGGACTTTAACATAAAATTAAAGTGTAGAAATATAGAAGAAGAAAAAGAGCAATTAAATTAAATGAAGCGAAACGAATTAATTTAAGAGCAATGTAACAGCAAGCTAATTTAATTAAAGTAAGAACATACCAATTTAACTAAAGTAAGCAAGCTATTCTATGGAAATTGCAGTAAATTACCATGAATTGAAGAACAATTACAGCTAAGAAACTGAATGTAAATGCTGAAATTGAAATGCTAGAAACTAGGTAGACTAGAAATTGAAGTTGTGTGGGTGACGTTGAGTTTCTTCTTCATGCCTTCAAAACTTGGTATTTATAGACAAAATCCAGCATTGGTTAGCCTTAATCTCACGTGGTTACTTGCTGCTGAATTCTAGTGGTTGTGCTCCCTTTATGTGCTGCCAACTCCCTTGAAAATAAGGAACAGTTGCTGCCCAGTTGCTGCTCACTTAGTGCTCATTTGGTGCTAATCTTGCTAACTTGGTCCAGGATCCTTATTCCCCACGTTGTGCTTGCTACCCACTCTTTGTTGTAGTTGGGGAATATGCTCATTGATACAAGCTAACACTCCCTTGAAAGTATAAAATAGTACATGCTTCTCTCCCACGTAACTTGCTCTCCAATCTTGCTAGTGCTAGTTTCTCTCTCTACCTCCAATTTTGACTTGGTCAAAATCTAATTCCACCAAGACTTCTTTCCACTTTCTGGTTCTACTTCTTTCATTTTGGGCTCTAAACCAATTTTTTGGGTTTACAATTCTAAGTAGCCCAACTACAAAGCCTACTTGAATAGCCCAATTATTTTTGGCCCAACATTTATTTATGGTATAACATTTGCCCCCCTGACTCTTTGAAAATTAAGAATTTCTACAGCACAATTTGAAAATTTTTAAAGAGTTGTTTCAAATAGCATTTCTTCAGTCACTTAACCAGAAGATTTTAATACTTAAATCACTTGAATGCTTTATAGAATCCATCATCACACCAATACTTCATTTAAATCATAACTTCAGCCATGGGGCCAAAATTTTGCTAAAAATAAAAACTACTTGCTTGGCCTTATTAAATTCTACGCAACTTAAACAATTATGGCCAAGCACCCTAAATTATTCAGATTACACTTGGCCAATAATATTCTTGCTTCTTTACTAGCCATCTAACTTTGGCACTAACCTGATGTGATCCATAAATCTAATATAGATATGAATTCACATAAGCATGTTGGATAATCATCTCAATTTGTTGAAGCCTCACGACTTCTTCAACAATACCAAAAACTTTATCTCTATCAAAATTTTGAAGTTCCTCATAAACAAACTCAACATCAAATAGTTCACCTAAATGTATCCATTTGATTTATGCATCCTCGTACACATTTTGGTATTGAAATTGGCGATCTCGACCATCGCATCCACCATTTTAATTATCATTCCCTGTTTTTTGGCCATACTGGCCTGAAAACGCCGGTCGAAATTACGAAATATAACCAAAATCAGAACTATTATAATCATTAAATAGATCACCAAAATGATAATCATAATTTTGGCTACACGAGAAGCCAAAATGACCATCGAATTGGCGATAATTTTTGCCAAGATGACCATAATCTTCATTAATGCCTAGAGGTTGATCCATAACACCTTGATACCTACATGGCTTAAATGATGACATAGGTGCTAGCATTCGGTGGAAGTCAACTGCTGCCACGCCGAGCCCAAAAGTAGGTGGTAACATTTACACCTTAACTTCCATTTGTTGCTTTTCCTTTTTAGGGAATTTCAGCAACCCCTTATCCATATGCTTCTGCATCATACTTCGAAAATCAATACAATCATTAGTGTTATGTATTTTCGAATTATGCCATTTACAGTACTCCACTCTTTTCAACTCTTCAGGCGGTGGGATTTTGTGTCCATTAAGTAATTTTATCACCTTAGCGGCTAAAAGACGGTCGAAAATCTCACTCGCCTTAGATATATGAAAAGAATACTGCTTGGATGTCTCATAAATATTTTTCCAAGTAGCTTGAACAATTGGGACATCCTTATCTTTTTGTATGTAAGGCTTGGCATACAATGGGTTTCTTAGTAATAATTTCAGCCATAGCAATATCATAATTTGGATCATGATAATAGGTACCCAAAGATGATTTTTTTTTATATTTGGGATTCCTCCTTCAATAGCCATTCATATCTCGCTACTCTAGTTGACAATTCGAATAAATCCTTAAACTCCATGCCATCAAACTTTTTGCGCAATTCTATATTCAACCCATTCTGTGCTAATTTTACAAATTCTTTCTCAGGTAAATAGACCATGCATCTACTTCTAGCAATTTTAAAATGAGCTAAATATTTTTCAGCTGATTCTCCAAGCAATTGTCTATATTTAGATAAATCAGCCATAATAACCTCATGCTCATTTTTAAATAACTGAGTATGAAATTTTTCTTCCATTTCTCGTCAAGCGCCAACAGAATTAGACGGCACAAACAACCTTAATTTATAAAAATCATTAACAAAAAACTCACCACATTGCATGGTAAACCTTCCTATGTGCTCGATCGTAGATTAATTCCCATCACAGAAAACAATGAGAATTCATGAATTTTAAAACCTTGTGGAAATTTATAATTACAGTCTATCCACTCCGGATAAGGTTTCCTATATGTAGGTCTATTAATTCTTCTTATTGGGTTTTGTCCAACCACCTCTTGAATCATATTAAAAATATCATATCGATCTAACACTGGTGGTTGGCCTAATGCACCTTGGTATCTATTATACGCGAAATTCTCGCCCATTTGAGGCATAGGAGGTTGCCCCCCGGGCCTTAATGGCGTGACTGTCGGCATTGGATCTACATAAACATTTTTCTAGCTTATGACAGGCGGCATGTTTTGGTAAACAGGTGCACTTTGCTGACCCCCAAATGCCTCGAAAGATTGTTGCCCCCCCGAGTATATCATCATATGCGTTTCTGCCGCTTTACCTATTAAACGTTGGGTTTGGCCTTAGTTGCCCAAAGGTGCCATTCCTAAACTATTGAGTAGGCAACACGGCTGAAACGACTGGTGGTCTATTTTCAAATGAAACAGGTGGTGGGCAACGAAGTGACGTTGATGTCTTAGGGCGCTCAGAGCTTCCTGAGGACTGTCTCGCTATTTCGGCCGCTGGAAAATCTGACTTTCCACCTACGCTTTCTTGAGAACGTTATTGAGTAAACAAACCTCTTTCCATACTTCGACTCATATCAAAAATTGTCTTATTGACTGATCTGAATGCACTTGAAAGTTCCTGACTTATCAATTGTAAATTACTTGACAATTTCTCATTACTCAATTGAATACTACTCGACATTTTTGCAAAAATGTCCATTACTCGACATTTTTGCAAAATTGTCGGACATTTTTGCATTACTTTCCTGCAACTTGCTCGACATTTCTATAAAATTGTCGAACATTTTGCATTGCTCTCACGCAAATTACTGTACATTTCTGTAAAATCGTCGGTCATTTTTGTATTACTTTCTTGCAAATTGCTCGACATTTTTTCAAGACTTTCTCTTAAGGCCTCCAACCTCACATTGTTACGTTGGATCACATCTTGAAAAATCCCAACAGAAGATGGAGACATCACTAGCATTGGCAGGGGAGCTTCCTCACGCCGAACACCTTTATGAAGCGGGACCTCCCCTCGCGGGGAATCCCCAACAGGAAGCAAGGCACCTATGTCATCATTTAAGCCAAGTAGGTATCAAGGTGTTATGGGTCAACCTCTAGGCATTAATGAAGATTATGGTCATCTTGGCAAAAATTATCGCTAATTTGATGGTCATTTTGGTTTCTCGTGTAGCCAAAGTTATGATTATCATTTTGGTGATCTATTAATGATTGTAATAGTTCTTATTTTGGTTATGTTTCATCATTTCGACTGGCATTTTCAGGCCAGTATGGCCGAACAATGGGGAATGATAATCAAAATGGTGGATGTGATGGTTCAAATCGCCAATTTCAATACCAAAATGTGTACGAGGATGCAGAAATCAAATGGAAACATTTAGGTGAGCCATTTGATGTTGAGTTTGTTTATGAGGAACTTCAAAATTTTGATAGAGATAAAGTTTTTGGTATTGTTGAAGAAGTCGCGAGGCTTCAACAAAGTGGGATGATTATCCAACGTGCTTATGTGAATTCATATCCATATTGGATTTGTAGATCACATCAGGTTAGTGCTAAAGTTGGATGGCTAGTAAAGAAGCAAGAATATTATTGGCCAAGAGTAATCTGAATAATTTAGGGTGCTTGGCCATAATTGTTTAAATTGGGTAGAATTTAATAAGGCCAAGCAAGTAGTTTTTATTTTGAGCAAAATTTCGGCCCCATGGCTGAAGTTATGATTGAAATGAAGTATTGATGTGATGATGGATTCTATGAAGCATTCAAGTGATTTAAGTATTAAAATCTTCTGGACAAGTGATCGAAGAAATGCTACTTGAAACAACTCTTTAAAAATTTTCAAATTATGTTGGGAAATTCTCAATTTTCAAGAGTCGGGGGGCAAATGTTATACTATAAATAAATGTTGAGCAAAAAATAATTGGGCAATTCAAGTAGGCTTTGTAGTTGGGCCACTTAGAATTGTAAACCCAATAAATTAGTTTAGAGCCCAAAATGAAAGAAGTGGAATCAGGAAGTGGAAAGAAGTCTTGGTGGAATTAGATTTTGACCAAGTCAAAATTGAATGTAGAGATAGAAACTAACACTAGAAAGATTGGAGAGCAAGTTACGTGGGAGAGAAGCAGGTACTATTTCCTACTTTCAAGGGAGTGTTAGCATGTATCAAGGAGCATATTCCCCAACTACAACAAAGAGTGGGTAGCAAGAACAACGTGGGGAATAAGGATCCTGGACCAAGTCAGCAAGATTAGCACCAAATGAGCACTAAGTGAGCAGCAAATGGGCAGCAATTGTTCCTTATTTTCAAGGGAGTTGGCAGCACATAACAGGGAGCACAACTACTAGAATTCAGCAGCAAGTAACCATGTGAGATCAAGGCTAACCACTGCTGGATTTTGTCTATAAATACCAGGTTTTGAAGGCATGACGAAGAGACTCAACGTCACCCACACAACTTCAATTTCTAGTGTACCTAGTTTCTAGCATTTCAATTTCAGCATTTACATTCAGTTTCTTAGCTATAATTGTTCTTCAAGTCATGGTAATTTACTGCAATTTCCATAGAATAGCTTGCTTATTTTAGTTAAATTAGTCGGTTATTACTTTAATTAAATTAGCTTGCTGTTACATTGCTCTTAAATTAATTCGTTTCCCTTCATTTAATTTAATTGCTCTTCTTCTTCTTCTACATTTCTAAACTTTAATTTTATGTTAAAGTCCTATTGATCCGTCATAAGCAAAAAGAACCCTGATAAAGGGAAGAACCCCAACCCTTTCACAATCGCCTATCATCCATTCATCCATCATTAATTTTTAGGTGGCTTATTGATCGGTCGAAAATCAATTTGATTGATTTCTTGGCTTTCCTCTGATCAATCGGCGCTCGGGGTCAAAATGATTGATTTTGATTCTAACCATTTTGGTTCTGGCATGCCCGCGTACACCTCGAAAGCCAAAAAATAATAATAAATAAAGGATTGTGTTCAAATTTAACTACTAGTTGGACATATATAGGGTAGAGCCCCACCTGTCCCAATCTAATTAGGGGCTGCTTTAAGAAATATAAAAATTTGGTTAGTTGAATATAAATCTGTTATACCATAAATAAATGTTGGGCCAAAAATAATTGGGCAATTCAAGTAGGTTTTGTAGTTGGGCCACTTAGAATTGTAAACCCAATAAATTGGTTTAAAGCCCAAAATGAAATAAGTAGAATCAAGAAGTGATGAAAGCTAGGCTCTTTAGTTTTTGCCACAACCATTTTTAGTATGAAAATTTTGATTCGTCAAAAGATAGTTTGAGCATAACTCTAAAGTGATATATGAAGAGATAGTTCACTTTAGGCACATATAATGAAAACAAAGATTTAATATTGTCACAATTTTATTTAAATTTTTTGCCAAGAATACTATCACAAATTTACTTGTACACATTTTAGGGAGAAAAAACCATTGACATAGCATAATACTACGACAAATTTAGTTTCCATGTGTAATGCACATGAAATTATCTAGGCACCGTTTGGATTTGTTTTTTATAAGTACATATTTGCTTTTTTT